>MJUU01021545.1:0-22048 GCA_002080025.1 Modiolus philippinarum
TTCTTTTATCATTTACGTTGTAGAGATGTTTTTGACAAAAATTTACTCCGAAACTCTCAAGTACTAAAAAGGTTAGTTGGTACAGCCAAAGCCGTTTCTCCGCAGGTCTGAAAAAACATTAAACAATATGACACAATCATGCAAACTTCTGAAATAATTCTTTTTTTTCAATTACCATTGTAGACAAGCTCGACTAGAGATGGGACGGATGAACCGAACAAAATGACAGACATAAGAAAACAGATAACCCCTCTCCTAAATTGTGAATTAGCATACACCTAATTACATGTATAAATGGGCATTTGGTGACCTTAACTTTCAATGGGTCTTTCAGACACTGATGCAAAATCACCAAATTGGACAAGAAGTTTGTAGTTCTCATCAAGTGTATCGGCAAACAAATATCGAAGCAAAAATGGAAAATTCTGAATTCTAACATGGCTCTTGTAAATCACCAACCAGTATAATACTCGATAACCATAAATTTTGCACATGTGCAAATGGTATCGGAATATGAGTAAACGTGATAAAAAAAACAGCAATGTTTTTAATTTTTCTTGTCTTTTTTGTTTGTGAAGGAACATATCTTAACTTAATCACACCATTTAGACACGTAAATGTGTATTGTTTTGGTTCCGATTTGGATTTTGAACATTTGTTTGAAAACGTCAGATATTGTATTGTGACTTCATAGACACATGCAGAAATGTAAACAGAAAATCTGCCTTCTCTTAGGTCGCTTCAGAAAGGAACATTCCATTTTCTGTCTTATTAGAATTGAAATAATTCATGACAGGTATAAGATTATTGTCATTTAACCATGGACTTGGCCGTTGTATCCGTAAATTTAACCCCTCGGCAACGCTCTAGGTTAAATTAGAATATTAAGGCCCATTCCATGGTTAAATTTCCAATAACCATATACCTGCCATAAAGTATTCCTTAAATGATAAATAACAAAAATAAACACGGCAATTCACATTTAGCATAAATAGAAACAAAATGACAAATCAAATAAAAGATAAACAAGAACACTTCAACACTACAGGAATAGTAATGTGAACTGGAAGTATCATTAGATGTTCCGGAAGGGTAAGTATGCAAACGGAGAAAGTTGATAACTTAATACCAAAGTTAATGTAAATTCATTCTTCAGATAACTAATTCGACAACTTATGTCTCTTCGTAAAAACAAATCCTAATATTTGGGAGACAATAGACTGAAACATATGTAAAAAACAAATAGACAAAAAAAATATCTAAATGAAAAGCCAAAATCAGCCAAGCACAAAGCTATGCACGAGGGAGATACTCCTTAGGTAAGAAAAATTCGTTTATGTGATGGGTGCATAAATAACAAGATTTTAAAAATATTATGTATTTCGTAAAAGTTAACGCAGATGCCGTCTTCATACTTTGCACGGCTATGTCTCGCTTTCCTTGACTTTTGTCGCTGGCAAGACAATAAGATAATAGAATTTTAAAAATGTTAACGGGAAGGGCAATTACTCAAAATTTGATTTTTCTGAAAACTCGCAGGTAGGTCTTTTCATATTGATCAGTTTTTATTTTACTCTTGTAAGAATTTTGATATTTGTAACATTTTCGAGTTAATTGTGAAACACAGGAATTTTCTAGTGTGTTCTGTTTTTGGTAACGGCAGACATATTGCTTGGCCCCCAGACTCCTCGTACGACATAATTTTGAGACTAGATACCCTGCTTATGGGTAAAGCGAATTTTGAGTTTATCTGGATATGGTTAAGACCAGGTGAGCCAAAAATGTTAAATAAAAATTATAGCGTACGTCAATGACACTCTTGTAGAGTCAAACAGGGACTGTGGACTACTGCTTTTTTCAAGTCATTGCTCCATTTTTGGGGAAGGTAAATTTGCCCCTCATCCACTGCCTGAAATTTGCTTCCGAAGTTCTTATGTTCTGTCTCCCACAGTCTAACATCACAAAGTACTGTCCCTTTTTATCAATAATATTCAAATATTCTAAATCACTGATAGGTAATTCAATTTTGTACTAGGCTTTATATAAAAACTGGAGGGTGAATATTTCAATTTAGGTTCGGATGGTTGGCTTTCCTTATGATTATCTCTAAACAAAGATTTCGGCCAACATGCCATTAGATCTGGCAAATTCTTTTTATTGATTTATTTATCTTGATGTAGCAATGGTAGATAATCGAATCCTAAATTTTTTACCATATTCGAAACAGGTCCCAAAATATTTGCTTTGAAGTACGGCTTACTTGCATGGGAAATCGGTTGTTGCAGATCTAATTGACATTTCTAAAAATATTGTCGACATCAACTTTTAAGTGAATTATGTTCCATACCTGCCACCAAATTAAACAATATCCTTGATGAATGCGAAACTATTACGTACCTTAGTCCTAAATACGAAACTACAAAGATAATAATTGCGTTCTGCTATTTTAAGCTTTTTCCTAAAATCGATCGTCCAGACCAAGATCAAAAACATTTCCTAAAGATAAAATACATAGACAAAGGAATAGATTTTATAAATATTGCTGGCATTCTAAATGATCATTCGGTTCAAGAAAAAATTCCTGGCTATTTCGAAAATACAGAACTTCCCATCATTTGTTACGTATACAAGAAACCCAGCCGGCAGTACGTCTTCAATTACAGTAAAGTTTGTAAAGATATAAACATTAACAATTCTGTGCCAGATTCATGAAATTGCAACAATTCAAAATACGCCTATGCTCCTAGCTCCCATGTCATCACAGGAGTCTCAACATCTTGCAGGACAAAGAGCTTATTAATTTCGTAAAGAAAGGTCCAAAATATAGGCCACCTTCTAAAATTAATTGGAAAGATTGGAAAAATATCATCCACGACTCACTTAAAACTTATTGTAGAAATTGGATTAAACGTGAACACGTTGACAAAAAATCTTTGGATTCTTTCTTTAATGCTTTTATGAAAATTGTCGATATCCGAATTAAACAGTTTGAACAACATTTCCGCTATGACAACAAAAATAAACCCACCGTTTCTCGCATCCAAATGAAACTTGAAGAATTTGGAAAGGAATTTTTTTTTGTCCCAGCTGATAAGGCTGCTAATAACATCATCATAGTTTGTCGTTAACATTATATAGAAGTACTCCAAAAAGAAATTACCAGTTCACATACTTTTCAATTAACCCAAATTAACGGAAAGTGAAACTACAAACATACATTTTCTACATCTTTACAGGCTAAACCTGATAGTAAAACAGTTCCAACTATGTACTTGGTTCCTAAACTCCACAAAACGCCATATAAATCTAGATTCATTTTGACATCTAGTCACTGTTTTACAACTAAAGTTTCTATTATACTCACTAATACTTTGACTGCTATTAAAAACCTGGTTATAAATTTCTGTAACAAAGTATATGAAAACAGCGGTGTCAATCATTTTTGGAGTGTAAAAAATTCATTGGAAGTTCTCGATAAATTGAATGCTTATAATGCCCCTTTTGAATCCCTTGAAAGTTTGATTTCTCTACCCTCTATACTACCTTACCACATTATCTTATAAAGGAAAAATTCATACGTCTTATTCAATGGGCATTCAAAAAATCCGATTGTGAATATATATGTTCTAATTCCTTTAAAACACATTTTAATAATACAAAACAAAAGAATTCAACTAATTGGACTTGTTTTGATATGATTTCAGCACTTGAATTTTTACTTGACAATATATTCATTCGTTTCGGTAACTGTATTTATCGCCATGTCATAGGAATTCCTATGGGTACCAATTGTGCACCACTTATAGCGGACCTCTTTTTGTACTGCTACGAATCTCAGTTTATGACCAACATCAGCAAAGACCCATCTAAACAGCATTTAATTGAAAAGTTTAACAACACTTTCCGATAATTGGATGATATTTTAACTTTAAATAATTACGACTTCAATACGTATTATAAGGACATCTACCCTAAAGAACTTACTTTGAATAAAGCCAATTCTGATAATCATCATCGTCCGTTCTTAGACATCAATTTTGATATAACGAATGGTAAATTAGATACTAAAATTGATGATAAAAGGGATGATTTTTCTTTTCCCATAGTTAATTATCCATTTCTGGATGGCGATGTTCCATTAGCGCCATCATATGGTGTTAACATATCTCAACTTGTTCGATTTGCTCGAGTATGTAATAACGTTTGTGATGTTAATGAACGGAATCTTTTCATAACTGAAAAAATATTACATCAGGGTTTTCGTTATCACAAACTAGTTAAAACCTTTACTAAATTTTATCATCGATATAAAGATTAGTTCATAAATACAATGCAACCTGTAAACATCTAATCAAGGCTGGTATTTCACATCCCTTATTTTACGGTAATGTTTTACATAAGAGTAAAAAAATACTTAAACTCGCCTAACCAACTTATAAACCCTTTAAATCGTCTAATTCATAAGGGTTATAATTATGGTATTGTCGTCAAGTCATTACGTATGGCCTTCTTTGGTATTAACATTGATTTTTTGATAGGGTCTTTGCAATGTAACTAAACACATTTTAAATTTCTAAAATCTGTATTGCATGGACACGGGTTATGTATTCCGGTATATACATGAAATCATTATGCTAAACTCCTCACAGGAAGGGATCTTGGTGGAAGCTGTATACTGAGGGTACATAACTTACTTTGTCAGTTGGTGATGGGTCTGGAGCTGGCATGTCAGTTAACTGTTAGTAGTCTCTTGTGATTTCATGTTTTTGTCCGTATATTTTGTTCTTTCAGTTTCATTTTTCACAACTGACTCAGTCCTGTTGCCAACTGAATTTTACTGTTGTTACGATTGTTTTTTGATTTATCACATTGGCTGTAGGGGGAAGGTTTGGATCCAAAAAAACTAGTTTAACCCCGCCGCAGCAGGTTTGCGACAGGTGTGGGGTTTTCTCGAGTGATCTCCTAGCAATGACCCTTTCTGAGGCTTAATCTTAACACGTATTTATAGGGATTTTGTCACATTTACTCCATATCCTTTTATTTGTTTAATTAGTGTAAACCCCATTTCAGGAATCATGAGTAACAGGTAATGGCAAAGACAACCAAGCGAGTAGGGAAGATTCACAATTCCTTACAAATAGCAATTACATCGTTCCCAAAGCTATCATAAAGCAGAAAAAATATATAATATTTTGTTTACATTATGTTTTTATCCCGTTCTGTACATCAGAATTAACTTTTTTACATCTCAAGTTGTAGGAGGCTGTGAGGAAAAGGGTATGGTAAGGGGGTAATTTTGGATCTTCCCGATTTAAAACTTCGTGTTGACAGGTGCAGTTTGCACTGTTTATTGGTGTTTAATTCTAAAATCAATGGTATGTTTCATAAAAGGATATACTACGGATGACATTCACATACAAGTAGTAAAGCGTGCATTTGTTGAATGGATCCAAACGATTGGTGATAACTTTGTCAGGCAGTGCAGTCTCTCTTTTCTTAAACTTTTTGATGAGAACAGAATATCCGTGCTGTTAAAAACAGAACAATTGATGTAAATAGTAATGAACTTTACAATACAATTAGTCTGTCCTGTTATATAATGTCAGTTTAAAGGTTTACTAAAAAAAGGGGGAGGGTCTGTATCTGCATCTGTATAGTTACGCGAAAGTAGTTCACTTTTGAGCATTGATCTTCGAGGGAACGGGTGCGCGGATCTTAAGTCATTGTATTTTCATTATATTTTATCTTTTATCAGCTGATTTTGATGCAAGGAGTCTGTCAATCCAAACTTCTCAATTTTTTGGTGATTTGTAAAGGGAGATAATTCATTTTTTCCTTTTATTTGAATTACAAAAAAATTATTAACAATTTTTTATCTTATTTTGGGGGCTGGATGCTTTTGGATTATTAGCCTAATGACTTTAAGTGTCCACTAGCATGACAATTTTACATATACAACCAAATATTTGGGAATAGCAAGACTGGAACCTGTTTTAAATAAGAAAAACGTTTTTCATGTGAAAAAACGAATATTTCAAAATTGTGCTACTTTCTTATTATAAGAGATAATTCAAAAAGGAAAAGTGCTATGTTTTTCTGAAATCACCAATTTGTGTTTGGATATGTTTTTGCATTATTTTTTATTTTTTCATGATTTATATATAGCTGGCCATTTCTAATTGATGCTTTAGAAAAATAAAAACAAAAAAATCACTGCATTTCCTANTACCACCCCCCACACACACACACACACATCCTTCCCGAGCACATTGACTTTTTCTTGCAAAACCAGCATCCTGAGAATAGAAATATGCAAAATATTAGGTATGACAATATACAAGACTTATTTTGAAAACATTTTCTGATGCAATATGTAAAAGAAAACATATAATGTGAACAATTTCATTTGAATGGAAACCTATTCACTATAAATGGAACATTTAAACACACCAAGTCCCTTTGATAAAAATGGGTGAAATTGAAATTGTTTGAAAACTGAATAATTTTAGCACTAGCTAATCTATTCGTGTTTTCTACATATGTCAATTTCTTTTAAACAGTAAACCATACTTTTACACTTCAAGCCATTTCCTTTGTTACACATTATCAAAATTACTGACTTGCTCAATAACTTCATTAAATATAAAGTTGAAGAAGTAAAATAGAGTAGTGTCCCATTGACATTTGTAATATTTAAATATCTTGAAGCAAAACTAGTCTTACTACAAATCTAAGGGATTTATATGCCTAACAGTGCTTAAGTATAATATGCTAGGTCCGGAGACATGCTTCATCAACAAGAAGTCTATCTAGCAATGTCGCTATTAGACCTAGTTTTTATCATCATTTATTAAATTTGTGATAGTTAAGCAAATTGATTAATGAATTAAACATTGGGAAATTTATTGAAATTCTCGACGATGATTAACTGCTCAAAAGTTTTCATAGTAACAATACTTTTTTAATTGCTACTTGATTAAAAGCAAACATTTTTAAAAAAGTTGTGATACTAATTTTGACAAATTAACTAAAACTCTTCAAGTGACATTTAAGAATTGTGCCCAACAATCATATATCAATGAATGTGTTTAAGTAGAAATAGTATTTTTGTAAACATCTCAACTGGTATGATTCGCACGCATGAGATGTTCTCTTGACGACGTAAATGAATGTAACCTTACTATCACAACAAAATTTTTACAACCAGATATCTAGGGCTCATGGTGACTTCAAGATGAAGAACATCAATAAAAGCATTGTTCCATTGCTAAGTTGTAGAAACTTTGTCTCATTTGCATTTACTCTATTCCCTTCATTCTTAATATGAATATTTTATATCACAATTTTGCAAAACTTGCTTATTAACAGCTTAGAAACTGAATGAACGTAACCCCACTATCACAGCCAAAGTTTAAAACATGTTAACAGATTCCATAAATTGTTAAATACATATAAGACGTGTTATAGATATATGAACATTTCATAGCAAAATATGGCGTAACCCGCAAACAGCCAGAGATGGGTCCGATTACTTTCATCAAATTACATTAAATTACAATTACTTTCCAAAATGTATGATTAAATTAAATTAATGGTTACAGCATTTTTAGCATGATAAAATTTAATTAATGATTACAGCAATTATAGCATAATTAAATTAAATCAATGATTACATTGAAGAGTAATCATGATTACATTTGATTACATTGAATTTAAAAAAAATTATGGTTAAGAAATTGCAATATTTACGTAATTTTCTCTTTTTAGCAAAAAAAACAATAATTTTATGTCCTGCTCTTCTTAATAAAGTATTTTTCTTGATGTGTTTGAGTTTCTCATTTGCAAAATCACTCCGTACCCCTTTAGTTTTTAGTTGGTATGGTTTCTGTACATGTATATTGGATTATTTTTAATACATTCAACCTTACAAATTGTTATACATGTCCATGTATAATAATGTCTTAAGGGACAAAACAAACCTTAATTGTTTTCTACTTGTCAACACAAAGTTGACGAAAACACTGATTAAACAAAGGATTGAATTTGATTTTAAAATAAACACACTTGATTATGACCATAATTAAATTTTAATTGGAACTAAGATTTTCACAACTTTATTCTTTAAAGCGCACTTTCCATGTGGTAAAATGTAGTGTTGGATCCATGGAATAGGGGTTCCAATGGTAAATTGGCAAAAACAAATAAGAAAAGGGCATGAATGGACCATTTTTCTAAATTCGCCAAATCTTTTCAAAGATAAAGTTATATTCTGAACACAAAGAAAGGACAGACACTAAGGCAAAATAAGAATTATACCATGTTTTGGCATTCATTATATAATTTGTTGCAAAATTAAAATGCCATTGGATTTTCCTTTTTGTAGTTGTAATCAAATTTGTGAACACTTATCAAATACATTTGGCTGATATAACAAATATTTTAACATAGAGGATAAAAAGAAAATAGTTCTATTTAATATCACTATTATTTTTACATTATATTTCAAATTATTTTTATAGAAACAAAAAAATCTCTGAAATTTATATTTGGTATGTAAGAGCAAATGATTTTAGATTTTAATATTTCCATTATAATCATAATGTAATAATAATCATGATTACATGCTAGTTTGAAAGTAATTGATTAATTAAATTACATTTAATCAGATTTTTGGCTGAGTAATGATTAAACTGATTACTTTAGAAAATGTAATCAATTACAGCTGATTAATGATTACAATTACAGTTACCCCATCTCTGCAAACAGCTAATTACTAAGGACATTTCTTACCCTCCTTTTTACAGACAATCGGGATTCCCATGGGAACTAACCACTTTTAGCTGATCTCTTCCTTTTTTCATATGAGGCGAAGTTTTTACAAGGGCTTACACAGAAAAAACAAAAACATTTAGCCCAGTCCTTCAATTTCAGCTTCCGCTACATAGACGATGTACTTTCTCTTAATAATCCAAAATTCAAGGAATATTTACACCAGATCTATCCCAATGAGCTTGAAATTAAAGAGACTACCGATACACCTACTTCAGCTTCGTATTTAGATCTTTTAATTTACATTGACGAAAAGGGACGTTTGAAATCTAAGCTGTATGACAAACGTGATGATTTTAACTTCCCAATTGTGAACTTTCCCTTTCTGAGCAGCAATATACCTGCCTCTCCAGCCTATGGAGTGTACATTTCACAGTTGATTCGTTACTGTCGGGCATGCAGTTTATACAGTGACTTTTTAGTTAGAGCAAAAACACTGTCCCAAAAGCTGCTTAGTCAGGGATTTGTTCAGCCTTTGTTACTTTCATCCCTTCAGAAATTCTATGGCCGTCACCATGACATCATTGACAGATATGACGTGTCAGTGTCCCAAATGAAAACGGACATTTTCAGCTAAATTTCACGTCTTCACGGATTTGACATAACCGGATTTGACTCAACCCCGGATTGACTCACTGATAGTGTGACGGGTGCCGCTAGCGGAGCAGGACATGCTTACCCATCCGGAGCACCTGATGTCACTCCCTGTTTTTATGGGAGTTCACACTGTCAGTACTTTAGTTTTTCGTGTTGTCTTGTATATCATACTGTAAAATTTTAGTTTTGTCTTCGTCAATGATGTTTGTGCTACCGATTTGTCCTTGTGATTGTTTCATTACTATAGAGATTTACAAAAAGCTTTTCAAAATTTCATCATGGCACTGTTGAGGGTTAGAGAAGTAACATGTGCCATGAATTTCATTGGCTTTCTGTCTAAGGGTTAGAAAATGACATTAACCAATCCGCTACCAAACAGACCTTTCAAAACACTATATACCTCACTGATAGTGTGACGGGTGTCGCTAGCGGGGCAGGACATGCTTACCCTTCCGGAGCACCTGATGTCACTCCCGGTTTTCATGGGAGTTCACACTATGAGTGCCTTAGTTCTTAATGTTATCTTTTTATTTCCGTGCATTGTAGCTGTCTCACGTCCTTGTTTTGTCTTTGTTTTTATCTGTTACCGTTTCTGCCATGTCTTTGGACTTCGATTTTTGTAGTCATCGCTTCCCTTGTTCCTTCGGTATTCTACTGCCGTTGTTTTTTACGAAAATAATTTAAAAATGCAAGAAACTGATCGAAAAATCCTAAAAGTAGGACGTAATAGGCAATATTGACAGGATATTCCGTATGAATCTGTTATATTTGCATTAGGATCAAATGACCTGAAATTTTACTATCATTTTGACCTTTCATTGATACAGTAAATGTCTACTTACATGCATGGTGATTCTTTACCAAATGTTCCTGTTAGTTTCGTGTTTGATTTTCGTCCATAGAGCGACAGTATTTTACAAGCAGACAGATAAGTGGCGAACATCCCTTGATTCATCTTTCAAAATCACGTTTCGTCTCATTCTATCGTTTTCAATATTTTGGCCATAGAGTTAGCAGTCTACCTTTATTAGGTTTTATTTGTATGTTTATTCCAAAATAAGAACATGAGAAAGAAAAGGGAGGTCTGGGAATCCATACACTGGCTAAACCCTACCATTGGCTTTTGCTAGTACCGGTATAAAGTCCGGCTGTCCCGAGTTCATTTCATTGCTAACGTTTGTCTTTTGTCTTTTTTGTGCACTTCCCTGTAGATTGTGGTATGTAATTCTAAATTTCAGCCATAGAAGATGTTTCTTGCCGTCACTTTTACAAATCACTCTAAAATTTCCACTGTATATGCCCACCACAGCAACCATGTTGAAAATCGAAATTTTACTCTTTAATAACATGCATATAAGCAACATCAAATTTGTTCTATAGTTTTGATATTTAAACCTTGATAAACAATTATGGATTAGCTCTCTTTTTTTAAGTAATCTTTATAAGAATGGGCTATTTTGATTTCAGTATTGATATGCTTATTAAATTATCTTCCATCTAAAAATATATACAGTTGTATAGCCAACTCACGCTGGTACAGGGAGAAATTGGCAATTGGTGCTGTGACATAAGTTTAACAGTCATTTAGGTATTTGGGGAGCTTCACAACCTTTTTTTCAATCATCTTCCATCTGACCATATATAGCCAACTTTTGGTGGTACAGGGAGAAAATTACATGCTAGTGCTGTGACATTAGTTATTCAGTCATTTTGGTGTTTTGGAGACATTACAATCTTATGTATGTCATTTTAGCTTCCAATATTTTTCGCATAAAACTAAAGAAAGAATGTTTGTCGAAATCGCATATTCAGTATCACTGATTATTAATATTTCATAACACTAAGGAAAGAAAAGCATAATTTTTTTAAATATCAATGTTTTTAATAAAGAAATACTCAGATCTGAACCTAGTAATATCACTATAATATCACAGAAATATTAACACAACAATTCTATATCAAGGAAATAAAGTCCTTGTCTAACATGAAAAATAACAAAGATGTCATAAATATATGATTGAAAACATTAGTTCACAAAACAGATCTAACAACTCTTTATCTGGTTTCATTTAAACTGGAACCTGGATTTAAAAGCAAAGCTCGTAAAATTATAATATGTCCATATTTCTCTTTTATAAATCATGGTTCTTGATACATTGTTTTACATCATCATTGAACTATTTCAAATCAGAATTTATTCATCTGGTATTGTTTGATCTAAGAGTTCTAATGTCACATGAAATTGAGATTTCTGACGAAGAATCACCGGAGACAGAAAACAGACATTTGAGACAGTAAAATCTAAAATTTACCAAAAGATCATAAAATAAAATATGCTTATCTTCATTCTTATGTACACCCTCAAAACACGTTTTAATCTTCTTCTTAAGGTAACCGAATATTCAGTTGCGTCTGCGCCATAATATTTCTATTGCTTCAGATTCTGAAACTTATCCAGTCAAAATTATCATTACAAATACATTTGCATTAGAATGATTTATTGATTTTAACCCCGTGCATTAAAACTGCCAATATATTTAGTATATCCAGGGCAAGAACATTCTAACAAACACGTATCATGAAATAAAATAAATGTGTTGTTGGACGGATATTGTACTCAACCTAGATATGGAAATATGATATTTGATAACGAAAGAGCAAATACCAGAAATTGGTTTTTCCATTTAGGTTCGTGGTCAATGATGACGCGAAAATCACACACTGCGAATAATCTCCCTAGACATTTGTATCAGACATAAAAGGAAAAAAACAAATATTCAGTTTGAGAGATAAAAAAAAAATTAAACGGAATTACAGAAACAGGGACGGGGAATTTTACCACTTATACGATAATTCCTATGGAATGTATTATACCTGATCAGAGTGACAGCACATATTTGAGTATTAAGTAGGCACAGAAAGCCAATCCCTGTGACAAAGAACATTAAATAAGATAAATTCGCCTCATTTCAAAACACGTATTACCATATCTAAAACATTTAATGGTTAAGATATGACTAATTTAAAGTTCACGTAGACATGTGTCGTGAATCTTTTCTCTCATTGGTAATTATGTAAGTCACAACAAAGAAATGCAAAAATTCTATATACAAGTGTACAAATAAATACGAACAAGACAGACGAGGAAAAATACTGTTCTGAGAAAACAAGGTAACATATACCACTGCTTCATTTTCCATTGTAACATACAAATATACAAAAAAAACCTACACATGTACACAAGAACTCATTAAGGAGGGAGACCAGAAACTCTGATATTGGTGTATCAAAAATAAAACCTAATGTACACAAAATGTGGAGATGTACACAAAATGTGGAGATATAGTTGACAAATACACTATTAAAGCATGATAAGGTCATGTTCATATTTGCATTCTTTCTCTCTGGAAACCATCGGATGTGCATATTGTTTTGGTGTTGTCATTTAAAACCTTCCGCGAAAAGACAATTGAAAAAAAGGTGTCAAGTATATGGACGATTACTAAGGCTCGACAAATATGCTGACAAACTATTAAAATAAAAAAAAATGATTTTTTGAATCAGTATAAACAAATGAATGACTGACTTTCATTGTTTTAATTTGGTAAAAAGTATTGAACTTTAAAAAATGACTCCACAGCCGGGATCCACATCGGAACACAGCACCGTATCATTAAATAATTCTAATTCATAGTACTTTACAAGTATTAGAACATATGTTTCTATTTATCTAATACAAGTATCAACAAATGATAAATATTTAAAAACAGACAATATCAAAAACATACGTTATAATATCATGATCTACAAATTCCTTATTCTAAGGCTAACATGAATATTATTTTTCAAAGCATATAATTATATCTGTTTGTCTAAAATATGAGCAGCAGAAACATCTATCTTCTCAGGTTACACATTTATGTCTTATTCTACAACTTTTCTTATTTAGATAAACTATGAAGAAATACTATTTTCTGACATGCTTTATATTCTAGGAAACCGGTTGTTTGAGGAAATCCATTTCTTTTGCGAGCACATTGGTAACTTGGATGCATTTACTTGCCACCTCACCTCCCATTCTCTTCAGTGATATCTCAGCTGCTTCTCTGACTGACTTAATTGGGTCGTTTCTCCTGAAAATATGAATGAACGCTGGTTAAAGGAAGCTACTATCTACTAGTGATGGAATAATAAATCTGTGAGCTACTACTCACTAAGTGTACTTCTAACATAGAAATAAAAGATGAACAAAAACGAATCTGATTACATGTGCCAAAATACTGCATCACTACACAAAGCTTATTCTCTGGGATATTAAAATTTTTGTCATTTACTTTGCAGAGGAATGTTTCTTAAAAAAATTCCGTGAAGTTCTAAAAGTACCGAATAACATGACTATGTCGCTACAGCAAAAATCCGTTTCCGCGACTGAAACAGATCAAACAAAATGACCCAATCATACAAAACGTCCGACAAATTTCATATTTTTTCAATTACAATTTCAGAGAAGTTCGAGTAGAAATGTGATAGATGAACGAAATGACAGAAATGAGTAGACAGTTTACCGCACCCTTAAATTGTGAATTCCATACACTCATTATATGTGTAAATGAGCATTTGGTGATCTCTACTTTCTAGATCAAACTCCTACCGAACAAGATAATGGGTCTTTCAAACAAAGAAGCAAAAAACGCAAAATCGTCCAAGACATAGGTAGTTCTTATGAAGTACAAAGCAAACGAATTCCGAAGCAATGAAGGGAAATTATAAAAAAAAATAGAAACAAGAGAAACTCTAGTAAAAATCGGACAGTTTTAAGGCAAAAAACTAAAAAAAAAGAAAAAGATGCTAAATGAATAAATGACCTTTAAGGAATGCGAATAAAGATAAATGATCTAAACCATGATGCCTAAACCAAATTTCTTAGAACGCAAAATTGTAATGAAATGCAAAGAAAAAGAAAAGACGGATATTAACAAAAAAAAATCAGAAGCTCCAAGTGCCTGTATTGCTAATCTTAACCATGGCATAGAAAGACATCCTCAATGAGATCAAAATTACAGAGTTTCATTTATTAGTATGTTATAATATCAATGTTAAAGGCTTCCATTTTCTAGCATGTTATAGACCCCGATGTGATATGACTCAATATTAAAAATGTTGCAAGGAAGTGTTTTCCAATAACGGCCATAGTTCAACTAAGTTCCCCGCTAGGACCGACCTGGTAAGGCATGAGCTTGACTAAACTTTTTTGGAAAGAGGATCAATCAAGGACTATTGTGACTAATTAACAATGAAAGGATATGGAGTAAATGCCCATGAGACAAAGTCTCTACAAATACATGAAATCGAACAACGCTTTTAAGGGTAGATCGATCCTAATAAAAATATCAGACAGAATTTTTTATTTTAATCCTAATAAAAATATCAGACACATTTTTTTATTTTAAGATATTTTGTAGGTATTAGTCCATTTGTTCCAAAAATAAAATTAAAATGATGTGTCACCGATCATCTTTTCCTGCTATCAGACTTTGAAAATCAGGTCAAATTGGAATTGTGAGAACATGCTTTTTATTTAGCTTTCATATGAAATAAATATCATACAGATTTGTGTTTCATTTTTTTTTGATATTTCAGAGATATACACTTAAGCTATATGTTGAGCTGAAAAAATCTATATGGCACCATTTGATCAAGAGATATGTTTTATATAGTTTACAAAATAGACAATATTTACGGGAAAGGGGAGCCAATTCGCGGGAAAGTGTATGTCAATCTATTATGACGTCACATTGAAAATGACAATAGAAGAATATTCCGGCTTGAAATCAAGTCAATGCGAATCCGATTCGTGTTTCGTAAATGCGCCAATCGAATGCACCGTGAATTAGTGTCGATCCACCATAAATTTGTTCTTTATCTTAAGTCCCTTCAATAATGACCTGAGTTTGGTGTTGGTTGATTAAGTAGTTTCAGGAGATCTTTGAAATCGTTTCTCATTAGAGTCTAATTTAAATATAAGTTTTACACTGGCACACATCTTTGAGGAGTGGGAACTCGTCATACAACATCCACCACGAAAATAACATGCACTCCTTGACATTAGGAACAATCGTGATGACAACATGCACTTAAATATTAATGCATATTCTTTCTGTTATCTACGTAACATGGCTACATTAACGTAAACTGAGAGGGCTTGTCCTAACTGTCTTTTATTGTGTACTTGAAGCTGATTGGCTGACAATAAATACTGGCGTTTTATTCCTATGTTCCCACGGTGTTTGTCTCAAATCACTTCTACTGTTTGCATCATGGCAAACAGACACTTCAAGATAGCTAAGCATTATAAAAAGGCCATCCTAAAAAAGGTCTGCTATGATAAAAAGAAAAGAATGCTTAAGCGATCATCTAAAGTAATGAGAGCAAGGCAATTTGTGAAAATATTCACAAATCAGAAAATCACGGACAATGAAATACTGCTCTTGAGTAAGGGCTTGAAGTTCATTCCCAAACCATCTCCAGCTAAATTAAAACACAGACTAATTGCTGAGTTTGCACGAAAATTAAGATGCAAATATCATTTAAGTGATGGAGACAACAAACCTTTACATCCCTTCAAAACAGAATCGGGCTATAATGCTCCACTTGCAAATAATGCAATTGAGACTTATATCTTCAAAACGAGACTAGAACTCGACCATTTTAAGATCTCTAAAGCCACTGACAATCTCAGCTCAACAGAAAGACGGGCATTGAACTCCCTTAAAAGGGACAGTCATTTTGTCATACGTAAAGCTGACAAAAATAACACCACCGTTGTCTGGGATAAAACCCTATATATTGAGGAAGGTCTGAGACAATTACAGAGAAAAACTCACTATAAGCAAATCGATACCCTGACTACTGATGAGCAGGCTCGAAAAATTAAAAGTATTATCACTGAAATGCACAATCTGGGCCATATCGATTATGATTCTTTCAAATACCTGACAGAAACAACTATGTACAGGCCAGGCCGTTTTTACCTCTTGCCCAAACTCCATAAACTAGACGTGGAGCTCATTGAAAAAATACAGAGAGATCCTTCCTTGTACAAAAGTGCCAAACTCCAAGGGAGACCTATAGTTTCACTTTGTGGAACCCCACTTGAGAGGGTCGGAAAATTTGTCGACAAACTGCTCTTACCGGCAGTGACATCTCAAAATACATATATTCGAGACTCAATGGCGTTTATAAATTTAATAGAGAAATTGAAAATTCCAAAGAATGCCTTTTTGGTTAGCTTTGACATGAAAGAAATGTATACAAACTTGCTGCATGACGAAATGATTCAAGCAGTTATTAACAGCTGGCCACTTATTGCCACGGCACATCATCAAATTCCTGTACCCCCTCTGGAGTACGTAATAAAACTTATTGACATCATTCTAAAAAATAATGAGTTTGTTTTCAACAATAACTTCTACAAACAACTGGTAGGGGTACCGATGGGGAGTGCTCTCTCACCGGAAATTACAGATATACGTGTCCACGAATTATTGAATGAAATCTTAGAACAATTCGACCACAGACATAAGATTATTCAATTATTCAGATATAGAGATGATGGTTTCTTTATCTACGACGGTCAAATTAGTGAAATAAATGATTTCTTTGACAGGGCAAACACATATCATCAATTCTTAAAGTTCACACATGAATTATCACAAACACACATGCAATTCTTGGGCGTCATGCTTTACAAAGGCTCCAGATTTGAGGAAAGTGGCATTCTCGATCTTTCTACATTTCACAAAAAAACAGAAAATTACCAATACTTAGAAAGATATTCCTGTCATCCTAAATCAACTTTTAAATCGCTTATCAAGGGTGAATGTTTACGCTATAAAAGATGCACTAATGACCGGGATCATTACAAGAGCAATACAATCAATTTGTAAATCGTAAGTTAAATAGAGGTTATTCTCATCACGAGGTGAATGAAATACTAATGGAAGTCGTAGATATTGACAGAACTTCGACCCTAAAGATTAAAGACAAAAATAGAAATGATATGCATCGTTTGGTTTTCTCCACTAAATATATAACCCACATGTGCGAAATCTGAAACAAATCATACTTAAACATTGGTCAGAAATGCGGACAAACGATGAATGTAAATTATTGTTTGAAAATAAACCAATTTTTGCTTACAGCAGACACAAAAATTTGCAAGATATTGTGACATCTTCACTCCTCAAATAAATTAACTATAACTATCGATACATTATTTAACCAATATGGGGGTATTCAAATACTTGAAACCCATTCGGGTTGTAGTACATTAAAAACAAACAGACAGAACAGGGACATAATTAGATATTCATACTAGTAGATATTATCAATATTCCTAAAAAAAGCCAGATCGTAAGGTGTCGAGCCCCTTCTATAGTCTTTACCACAGATACATAACAATTTTCGCTTTTAATGGCTAAGGCTCCTGATGATGAACATGGCCAAGGTATCACATGCAAACAGCCTAAATAGATGTTCGAAACACCACACGATCTGGGGTTGGGGTGCTTGGATTGGGTATGGCATCTTTTTTTGTATTATTTTAAACATTTGAAAATTTATTTAACAAGATGTGAGAAATTTCATAATTAACGTGTTTAAGTTGTAGAAAATGTTTCTCTAATGAGGCTTGTTTAGGGTATATTGGGATACGGGATATTTGCCACTTTTGTTAATGGGATATGGGATATTTGAGACAAAAAGTACTGTGATATGGGATATTTTGACTATGGAAAACGGGATATTTCAATAATTAATGGGATATCTTCAATTTTCAAAGGTATATTTTCACATAGACTTACTGGGATATGGGATATTGGGACCCCCCCCCCCCTAAACAAGCCTCTCTAATGACATAATGTAAACACCGAGGATTATATTCCGAATAGGTTTGACGGGAAATTCCACGTATTAAAGACAAGAAATATTTTTATCACATCGGTCAGGCGTTGGTTAAATTTGCTAGAAATTAGAGAACCACAATTTCAATTAAACATTGAAGTGATATGGAGTAAATGCACACCAAACAAAGTCTCTTGAAGTACATGGTAAAATAAACAATGATAAACAATGAAGTAACGCTTTTATTGTTGTTATTCTATCACTAATAACCTCTTTCTCAGATTTGTCTGAAAATAGAAGACTAAATGTTTAAAATTATGAAAATCTGACAAGTAAAGAGTAATTAACTTCTGCATGGATATTAAGATTATCTTCAAACACTTTGACATTTGACATACTTTTTCTAAATTCTAAATTTGACTTCTATGTGCTTAACCACTTTTCTAAAATAAGAAAATACAACATAAAAATTCTTCACAGAAAAGGGCAATAAGTCCACATTTGAATATCGGATTTCCTTAAACATCGCGGTCTAGGTAGATCTTATCATGCAGATCAATGATAAGTTAACTTTTGTAAGATTTTTTTATCTGTTACAGCAAACAGTTACTTGCCAAATTTTAGATACGGCAGCCATGTTGCTGGGTCCCAAGATTCAAACGAAATATTTTTGAATCCACATACCCTGATTATGGTTCAAGCGAAGTTTGATTAAAATTGAACCAGTTGCTTCGTATGATGGAAAATGGACACTGGCAGACGCAAAGTGATGCCGATAGCTCTCATGCCTTTTAAGGCTTTATGGGCTGAAATGTAAATACAAATTATAGCAATTTTCTGTATCATGCAAACTACCATGCCATATCAAACAGTCAATGTTCTATATCTTGTGAAGGATGCATGAGGGTAAAACTTGTTCCCCTCATCCACGGCCTGAAATCACTGTGCCTGCAATATTCTTCAGTGTAACTTAAGTTATAGTTCCCCACGTGTAGTTCCCGTCTCCCAAAGTCTAACACCACAGAGTAGTGTCCCTTTGCTATTTATCATATTTAAATATTCTAAAACACTCATAGGTAAAACCATTTTGTACTTGGTTTTATGAAAAAAATAAAAGGAGAATACTTCAAGTTAGGTTCGGATGGTTGGCTTATCTAATGATTATCTCTTTAAAAATATACCTGCCAACTCACCATTAGACCTGGCCAATTCTTTTTATTGATTTGTTTTGCTTGATGCTTTTTAAAAAAATTGGAATTAATTACGTTTACTATATATTCCCCCTTTTCCTCAGCACACACAGTTTTTTCTTGCAAAAACATAATCTTGAAATAGAAAAATTATCATTTATTACAAAGACACAAGACACATCTTTTGGATGCAATACCTGAAAGAAAACAAATAATTTGGACGATTTCATTTAAATGGAAATCCCCTTCCCTATAAATACAACATTTAAATTGTCAAGTCCATTTGATAAAAATAGGTGAAATTAAAATGTTCGAATATTAAAATATTTTATCATTTTAACTTACTTTTTCATGTTTTCTACATATATATCAGTTTCTTTTAAACATAATGCCGTATTAATTTTTACTCTTTCAGTCTTTTCCTTTGTTATACATTACCAAAATTACTGACTTCCTAAATTTACTTGCCTATATATTAAGTAAAAAGTAAAAACTATAGTATTGTCCCATTGATATTTGTAATATTAACAAGATTGCTACGCGTAGCTATGTCCCCCGCCGCCGCAGAAAAGTCAATAAAGTCCCATTTCTCATGCAAAATTTTGAGAATCAAAATGGCGGCAGGATATGATCAACTGCATTAGGTGGCAAATTGCTAAGCAAAATTTCAGCAAAATCCCTTAACTGGAGTATAACGAGATGTGTCCAGAAAGTCTCTCCCTATGTTGTAGTATGCATTAAGTCGATAAAGTCCAATAACTCCAATATAATTTGTTGAATCAAAATGGCGATGTGATATGATCTATTACATATAACGACTAACAATCCTGTATAATTAGAATGAATTCGGACTATCAGTTTCTGAGGAGTTGCGTCCACAAGATTTGCCATTGTATAACAATGTGGAAATAATTAAAGTCCCATAACTTTCACAACATTTTACGAATCAAAATGACGATGCTATATGATCTAGTACTAATGATGACTAACAATCCTGTAAAATTTGAATGAATTCTGAGCAACGGTTTCTGAGGAGTTGCGTCCACAAGATTTGCCATTGCATAACAATGTGGAAATAATCAAAGTCCCATTACTCCAACAAAATTTGACGAATCAAAATGGCGGTGCGCTATGATCTAGTACATATAGTGACTAACAATCCTACAAAATTTGAACAAAATCCAATACACGGTTTCCGAGGAGTTGCGTCCACAAGATCTCCATTTGTATAGTATTGCTAAAAATCGTCAAAGTCCCATAACTCCTATAATAAATGACGAATCAAAATGGCGGTGCGCTATGATCTAGTACATATAGTGACTAACAATCCTACAAAATTTGAACAAAATCCAATACACGGTTTCCGAGGAGTTGCGTCCACAAGAAAGTGTGACAGACAGACGGACGGACGGACGGACGGACACACGGACGCAGACCATTACTATGTCCCACCGTCGCGGTGCGGCGGGGGACAAAAAATCTTACTATAAATGTTGGGGATTTATATGCCTCACAGTGCCACAGTATAATATGCTAGGTCCGGAGACATGCTTCATCAGCAAGAACTCTATCAAGCCATGTCGCTATTAGACTTACTTTTCATTATTATTTTTATGCCCCGCCTACGATAGTAGGGGGCATATAGTGTTCAGGTGCGTCCGTCCGTCCGTCCCAAGTCAGGTTTACCCTCAGGTTTAAGTTTTGTTTTTCTGTGAAGGATGTATGCTATTATCATGAAACTTTGTATAAATACACATTAGGATATAATCAAACAAAAATCATAATAAAATTTATCCCGACTACCAACTTCATGCTTCACTGATCATTGAAAAAAGGGGGGGGGGGTAGTACAAGGTTTACCCTTAGGTTGAACTTTTTTTCTGTGAAGCATGTATGCTATTATCATGAAACTTTGTATAAATACGCATTAGGGTATAATTAAACAAAAATCATAATAAAAATTTATCCCGGCTACCGACTGCATGCATCACTGATCATGGAAAAAAGGGGGGTAGTATGAGGTTTACCCTTAGGTTGAAGTTTTTTTCTGTGAAGGATGTATGCTATTATTATGCAACTTTGTATAAATACACATTAGGGTATAATTAAACAAAAATCATAATAAAAATTTATCCTGAGCACCAACTTCATGCTTCACTGATCATGGAAAAAAGGGGGAAGTATGAGGTTTACCCTTAGGTTGAAGTTATTTTCTGTGAAGGATGTATGGTATTATTATGAAACTTTGTATAAATACACATTAGGGTATAATTAAACAAAAAATCACAATAAAAATTTATCCCGGCCACCAATTTCATGCTTCACTGATCATGGAAAAAGGAGGATTTTATGAGATATAACCTCAGGGCTAAGTTTCTTTTCTGTGACGGATGTATGCTATTATGAAACTTCATATAAATACACATTAGGATATAAATAAAAAAAAACATAACAAATATTTACCCATGCCACCAACTTCATGCTCCACTGATCATGAAAGATAGCATTGCTCAAAATAGGTGTGAGGCGGG
>MJUU01021545.1:22817-40601 GCA_002080025.1 Modiolus philippinarum
AAATAATGACAAATGTAAGACTAATATGACTAATATCTTTAAATGTGTTTTCCCATAGTGTTCAATGTTAACCTTAGTTCTTCCTAGTTGCCATCTAGGATAAGACACAGACATTCCGGAACACATTATTGGACAATAAAGGGCTACGCCGAGCGCAGCATGATACGACCGCAGCATGTCGACCACTGACATTTGAACAAGTGTAATTGAAAGTGAGTGTGGACATACTAAGGGCTTGACACAATAATTGCATGGACACAATAAGGAGATTGACCCAGTAATTAGCTGGACACAAACAAGGGAAAATGAAAATTAGCCCTTATGACTCCTTATGATTCCTCTTTGACCCCTTATAGCTCGAAAACGGTAAGAGCTTCACCAAATCCATTGACAAACTACTGAAAGCTTATATCAAGTGCAATCCTAAGAAAAAAATCCCATCGAAATCCGAGGAAAAATAAAAATTTCATGTAATCTGCAAGTTTCCAGTTTGGCCCCTCCGACCCCTTATAGCTCAAAAACGGTAAGAGCTACGACAAATCCGTTGACATACTGCTGAAAGCTTATATCAAGAGGAATCTAAAGAAAAAAATTCCAACAAAATCGGATGAAAAATAAAAATTTAAGGTAATCTGCAAATTAGCAATTTGACCCCGTTTGGCCCCTCATAGCTAGGTAAGCAAACAAGTTACCAAAAATCTAATAGCAGAGTGCTGTGTTAATTTTTCATAAACAATAAATTGAAAATAAACTGCTGCGCCAAGAGCGCATGATACACCCGTCCACTGTCAACTCGAACTTTTTAACAATTAACAAATATCAAATTAAAGTCCAAGGGCCATAACTTTGTACAAAATTAAGCAACTGGAACCAAATTCCAACTTGATCTGTATCTAACCTAGATATACTCACATACCAAATATGAAATCAATATGTCAAACAGTTACAGAAAAAACTCCCAAAACCTATATTTTTCAAAATTCAAGTCCAAGGGCAATAACTCTGTACAAAATTAACCGACCGAAACCAAATTCGAACTTGATCTGTATCCTACCTAGAGATATTTATATACCAAATATGAAATCAATATGTCAAGTGGTTACAGAAAAAACTTCGGAAATCTATATTTTTCAAAATTTCACAAAGCCCAAGTCCATAACTCTGTACAAAATCAACCAACCGGAACCAAACTCGAACTTGATCAGTATCTCACCTACATATACTCATATACCAAATATGAAATCAATATGTCAAGGGCTTACAGAAAAAAAATCCGGAAACCTATATTTTTCAAAATTTCACTAAGTCCAGGGCCATAACTCTGTACAAAATCAACTGACCAGAACCAAATTCGAACTTGATCTGTATCTCATCTAGATATACCTATATATCAAATATGAAATCAATATGTCGAGCGGTTACAGAAAAAATCCCCGGAAACCAAAAAGTTAACGGACGGACAGACGGACAGACGGACGGACGGAGGGTATACCATAATACGTCCGTCTTTCGACGAGCGTATAAAAACTGCATCAAAATCGGACAAAAAATTAAAAAAATTTTTTTGGATTCGCCCCTTTTGGGCCCCATTTATCTTGGGAACGCTACATGCTACATGAAATCCGCTGGCATACTACTGATTGGAAATTTCCTAAGGAGCACACTGAAAGAAACCCCATCAAAATCTGATTTATAATAAAGATTCTACGGACAAATATGTGAAAACACCCAATTTAACCCTTTTCTGGCCCCCTTTTTAAAAACGGGTGGGGTCACAATGACCAAAACTACTGCATGCCTTCCTTTTGTACCAAAGAACATTAGGTAAAAATTTCATGAGAATTGATTTACTGGAACAAAAGTTATTGACAAAAACAAACCAAAAGTGTCTACAGACGACGACGACAGCACCATACCAATATACGACCGCAAAATTTTTTGCGGTCGTATAAAAAGCTCTGAAGAGTCTGTATCGCTCATCTGGACCATATGGTTGACACTGAAAAGTTCAAATAACCTCTAAATTGAAGGGTCTCATTTTCAGGTATGCTCTTGATGTTATTTGATCTGAAGTGGAGCTGTGTTTTTCAAGGGAATTACCGGAGCACTATTGTAACCAAATTTGGTTCTACCTGGCCGAATAGTTTCAGAGGAGAAGATCTATGAACATGTTTTTAAATAGGGTAAAATGTAAAACCAAGTTTACCACTAGTGGCCAACATCGATGAGGTATGGACTTTCGGGATATATCTTTAAAGAGAACCACTCAAGGACCATTATGACAAAAGTCGGATCCAATTGGCTTTGTTTTTTCACAGGAGAGGATCTCTATGAATCCTTACCAATAGGGTTCAATGTTAAATTTTCACCCACTGGCGGCCATCTTTGATGTTATGACCAAGTTAAATGGATGTGATGCGGACTTTTAAAGGGGATTAACTAAGGATTATTGTAACCAAGTGTGGTTCCAATTTAGTCAATTTGTTTCCAAAGGAGAAGATCTTTCAATACATTTTCCCTTATGATCGTCAGCAAACATCAAATTACTTGCAAAGTGTTTTTACTATAGCTGTCATCCGTTGCCCGACAGAAAGACCATCACAAGATATAAACAACCACAGGATACTCATTGAGTCAATTGCAAGAAAACTTTGCCAAATAAAATCATAAGATGTGGGCACTATAACAGATGATCAGATTTGCATTTGAAAATTACAACACTAAAAAGACTAGAAAAACTGTGCGCAAAGCTCACTAACAAATACCCCTGCACCCCCATTTGATTCCAGGAATTAAAAACAATTCAAATCAAATTCTGAAATAGGAGGTGCACATCTACATTATGTCATAAACACTGTGTTAAAGTTTCATGAATATCTTTTCGCTTGTTCAGGAGGAGTAGGGGATAAGAGATGGGTACCCACTAGAAATGTAATGGCTAAGTCCATGTTTGCTATGAGAAACCCCAAAAATCATTCAAATAAAATTCTTAAATAGGAGGTGCACATCTATATTATGTCACAAAGACTGTGTTAAAGTTTCATGAAAATCTACTCAGTGGTTCAGGAGGAGTAGCGGATAAGAGATGGGTACCCCCATGTGTACATGTAATGTAATGGTAACGTCCATGTTTGGCAATGGGAAACCCCAACAAGACCAATTACATGTCTGGACCTGCGTCACCGTCACTCACGTTCAACTTAGAAAGTGTTTTTTTTCCAATCTAACAGAATGTCATGTATAGGTTTAACAATTCAAACAAGTATTCATTTACCTTATTACCAAAAATTCTTCAAATGCAAGTTATAATTGAGATTATATTAAGTTCAACCCTATTACTGTAATAGACAAAACCAGAGGCTCCCAGGAGCCTGTATCGCTCACCTGGCTTCAGTTGCCACAATCAAGGTAACATTGTAAGTTATACAGTTGATCTTCAGTTTCTCAAACTTTCGTAGCTCAAACACCTCCAATATCTTGAACTGTTTTTAAAGTCTGATCATGTTTTACTTTATTTCTTTGTTGGGCTTTTTTTACAAAAACGTTCTTGCTAAGGACCACTTTCGACACCAGTTTTGAAGTCGAGATGTCATTTTGAAAATGGCAGTCAACAAACAATTTTCAACATTGGTTTTGAAGTCGCAACATCAATATCTACTTGGAAATCAAATTTCGTTGAAATCGGACAATGTTGAATTTTGGAATTGATGGACGTTCCCGCCTTTTTTGGCAGCCATTTTAGAAATGGCAGTCAACGAACAATTTTTAACATCACTTTTGAAGTTACGACATCAAGACCAATTTGGAAACCAAATGTCATTGAAATCGGACAATGTTGAATTTTCCCACCTTTTTTGGCGGCCATTTTGAAAATGGCAGTCAAGGAACAATTTTCAACATCAGTTTTGAAGTCGCCACAGCATGGAAAACATTTCATCAATTTACACTTAACCTTCATCTCCTATAGTTTTGGAAATAAAAGATGAAAAATACGAAAATTTTAAAAATGCCGTGAAAAAAGGGTAATAACTCCTACAAGGGTTTATGAATTTTCTTCAAAATTTCAGGATATGCTGGACATTTTTGCAATTTATACTTGACCTCTATCTGTAACACTTTTTGAAATAAAAAATAAAAAATACAAAAATTTTGAAAATTTAACGGAAAAAGGGCTATAACTCCGAGATGGGTTTTCAGATTTTCTTCAAAATTGCACAGTGGATAGATCTCATCATGCTGATCATTTTTACACCGTCAGATTTTTGATAACTGTAACGGTTTTCGAGGTATTAGCCAAAAACTGCAATTTACCCCTATGTTCTATTTCTAGCAATGGCGGCCATGTTGTTCGACAGAGGGACAAACTGAACATCAATTTAAGAAGCCATACCCTGATGATGATTCAGGCCAAGTTTGGCTTAATTTGGCTTAGCGGTTTCATAGGAGAAGATGTTTGAAATTGTTGACGGACAGACATGCAAAAATTTCGAAAAATTAACGGAAAAAGGGCTATAACTCCGAGATGGGTTTCAGATTTTCTTCAAAATTGCACTATGGATAGATCTAATCATGCTAATCATTTTTACACCTGTCAGATTTTTGATATCTGTAACGGTTTTCGAGTTATTAGCCAAAAACTGCAATTTACCCCTATGTTCTATTTTTGGCAATGGCGGCCATGTTGTTCGACAGAGGGACAAACTGAACATCAGTTTGAGTGCCATACCCTGATGATGATTCAGGCCAAGTTTGGTTTAATTTGGCTTAGTGGTTTCGGAGGAGAAGATTTTTGAAATTGTTGACGGACGGACGAACGACGGCCGACGGACGTATAGTGATGGCAATAACTCACATGGCCTTTTAGGCCAGGTGAGCTAAAAAGAAGAAAAAAAAACCAAAACTAAATGTACAAAGTTGAACAAAGCATAAAATGAAAATAGTCCATATCACTTCAGCAAAGGTGAAAACCATACCTGAGTTTCAAATAAACACATACTTTGAATTTTTATGAGAAATATATGAAAGCAATGCAAAAATTCATGAATAGCTGCCCATGGTCAATGCATTCAAAACTCTGCAACGTCTCTGGACAAAAATTGAGTACCATGATGATATAATATGATAGAATAAAGTACAAGTTCAATAATAGATAAATTTGACATTTTTTTTTAAATCAAAACTGGCCTAAGGGGAGGTTCACATCACCAATGGGTTCAAAGAACAGTAAAAACTTACAAAGGTATTTAGTCAGAGATGTTAATCTTTCAGATTACACAAACCAGGCAATGTAATGTTAAAATATGCTGAAAAAAAACTAAGTTCAACAATGCATACATTCAACATTTTTTATTCAAATCTGCCCAAAAAGGAGAGGTGCACATCTTCAATGTGTCAAGAACAACTGTGTAAAGTTTCAAAAGCACCAGGTATAAGGAGTCAGAGTTTCAGATTACACAAACTCAGTACTGTAATGTTAAAATTTAAAGAAAAAATGACTAAGTTCAACAATACATAAATTCTACAATTTGTATCCAAATCTTACCAAAAGGAGAGGTGCACATCTTCAATGTGTCCAGAACAACTGTGCAAAGTTTCAAAAGCATCAGGTATAAGGTGTCTGAGTTTCAGATTACACAAACTCAGTACCGTAATGTTAAAATTTGATGAAAAAATGACTAAGTTCAACAATGAATAAATTCCATATTTTTTTTCCCAAATCTCACCAAAAGGGAAGGTGCACATCTTCAATGTGTCCAGAACAACTGTGCAAAGTTTCAAAAGTATCGGGTTAAAGGTGTCTGAGTTTCAGATTACACAAACTTGGTACCCCAAAGCGTGACGGACGGACGGACGGACGGACGGACGGACGGACGGAGTCGAGCGGCTCCTAGACCTGAGGTCACCGTTGGTGACGCAGGTAAAAATCAATCAGATCAAATTCTCAAATAGGATGTGCACATCTACATTATATCACAAAGACTGTGTTAAAGTTTCATGAAAATCTATTCAGTGGTTCAGGAGGAGTAGCGGATAAGAGATGGGTACCCCCATGTGTATATGTAATGTAATGGTAACGTCTATGTTTGGCTATGAGAAACCCCAAAAATCAATCAAATCAAATTCTGAAATAGGAGGCGCACATCTACATTATGTAACAAAGACTGTGTTAAAGTTTCATGAAAATCTATTCAGTGGTTCGGGAGGAGTAGCAGATAAGTGATGGGTACCCCCATGTGTACATGTAATGTAATGGTAACATCTATGTTTGGCTATGGGAAACCCCCAAAAATCAATCAAATCAAATTCTGAAAAAAAGAGGTGCACATCAAAATTATGTCACAAAGAATGTGTTAAAGTTTCATGAAAATCTATTCAGTGGTTCAGGAGGAGTAGCGGATAAGAGATGGGTACCTCCATGTGTACATGTAATGTAATGGCAAAGACCATGTTTGACTATAGGAAACCCCAAAAATCAATCAAATCAAATTCTGAAATAAAAGATGCACATCTACATTATGTCACAAAGACTGTGTTAAAGTTTCATGAAAATCTATTCAGTGGTTCAGGAGGAGTAGCGGATAAGACATGGGTACTCTCATGTGTAACGGACGGACGGACGGACGGACGGAAAGACGGACGGACACCCCCATCATTATATACCCCCCACTTTTCAAGCGGGGGTATAATGAAATTTGAAAGTATGATAGTATCATTACCAGAAATTCTCTCAAGAACATTTTTAAGCTAGGTATATGACATAATGGAGTTTTCTTTATCTTTTTTATTTAATTATTCATCTCATAAAAAAAGCAAATCTA
Organism: Modiolus philippinarum; assembly: GCA_002080025.1. Classification (NCBI taxonomy): domain Eukaryota; kingdom Metazoa; phylum Mollusca; class Bivalvia; order Mytilida; family Modiolidae; genus Modiolus; species Modiolus philippinarum. Next base: position 29,636 of record MJUU01021545.1, read on the forward strand.
ACTATAAATCTATTCAGATAAGCTCACCATTTATCTGCAATGGCTTCTTCGCTTTTGCCGCCTGGTTTCATCCATCCTAAGGCTAAACAAGCACTCTCTCTGACCAACCTATCCTCATCTTCAAGCTGGCCTAGTATACGATCAACTGTAAGTTTTTTATTCTTTGCTGTAAAGGAAAATAAAAACATTTTCAATAATGCAATGTGTCTATTGGATGCTATTTCGGACTGCAATGACAAAGAAAAAAATCGTGAAACCACGTGCGTGAAACCCAGTGTCTCGTCTGTTCAGTAAGGAGTCATTATTAATTGGGCCTATAATAATGATGTGGTTAGTAAGTAGAATTCCAAGAATTAACTGGTCTTTTAGAGTTTCAGGAAATTTACCAAAACTGGAATCCAATATTTTTGAAAACTTATATAAAAAATTATGTATTCAAAGAAGATATAACGCAAAGTGTAAATTTTAGCCTAAGTAACACGTGATACTTAACACGTCGGTCAAAGCGACCATATTTAAACTGGATGCTTCTTTCCTCAATAAGAGACATCCATGTAAATGCTTTCATGATAGCAACAGTACCAAATATATTAAATGGTCCATCATTATAATACAGATGTATGCAAAGTAAAACTAGAACAAGAGGAAAGCTGTCAATGTGACAGCAAACCGAGTTTTCTTTTACATGGACAATATATCTTACACATGGGTCAACCCTGAATATTTGAAATGTACTTATAATTTTCATTAATTTTTTCAATGTTAAACCTTCCACCAAAGTAGCCTATTTCTGAAAGTTCAGCAACTTAAGTTTTAATCAAAAAGAAAAATAAAAGTACTGTGCACTCCTCTGATACAGGTACAAATGATCATCTGCATTATAAAAACTTCCTGTCTATTAAACTGTAGGATATTTTATCTGGATAAATGAGACATCCTATTGGTAAATATTGACCTTAAAATGACCAAGTACAACAACTTGTGATTTTGGCATTCATCAAAAATCAAAATAAAAGTACGATGCACACTTTTGATATGTATAGAACTGACATGCAACTTTCTGTCTTGAAAACTGTAGAAGATTTGCTCTGGACAAATGGGGTATCCTGTTGGCAGACATTTGACATAAAATAACTAAGTTCAACAACTGTTTTTTTTTTGGGGGGGGGGGGCATAAATTATCAAAAATCAAAACCAAAGTACCATGCATACGTTTGATATATGTCTAATTATTCTGCAAAATAAAAATTTCCTATCTCAAATACTGTAGGGGATTTGCTCCGGACAAAGGGGCTACCCTATTGTTAAAAAATTGGCCTAAAAATGACTAAGTTCAACAACTGATATTTTTTTTTGGAGATTTGCTCCGGACAAAAGGGGTACCCTATTGTTAAAAATTTGACGTAAAATGACTAAGTTCAACAACTGATATTGTTGACGTAAATTATCAAAATCAAAATACAATGCACACCTTTGATATATGTACAATTGATCTGCCAAATAAAAACTTCCTATCTCAAAAACTGTAGGAGATTTGCTCCGGACAAAAGGGGCTACCCTATTGTTAAAACATTGGCCTAAAAATGACTAAGTTCAACAACTGATATTTTTTTTTTGGAGATTTGCTCCGGACAAAAGGGGTACCCTATTGTTAAAAATTTGACGTAAAATGACTAAGTTCAACAACTGATATTTTTGACATAAATTATCAAAAATCAAAATCAAAGTACCATGCACACCTTTGATATATGTACAATTGATCTGCGAAATAACCATTTTCTATCTCAAATACTGTAGGAGATTAGCTCCGGACAAAGGGGGTACCGTATTGTTAAAAATTTGACGTAAAAATGACTATGTTCAACAACTGATATTTTTGACATAAATCATCCAAAATCAAAATCAAAGTACCATGCACACCTTTGATATATGTACAATTGATCTGCAGAATAAAAACTTTCTATCTCAAATACTGTAGGAGATTTGCTCCGGACAAATGATGTACCCATTTGGCAGCCGCCCGCCCGCCCGCCGCCCACTGCCCGCCCGCCATTTTCACCATTTTAATAACCGGATTTTCCCGATGGAAAACCCGGTTAAAAACTTTGAGCAAAGCTCACTAATAAATACCCCCACAACCCCATTTCATTCCAGAAATTAAAAAATCAATCAAATCACATTCTGAAATAGAAGGTGCACATCTACATTATGTCATGAACACTGTGCTTAAGTAACATGAAAATCTATTTAGTGGTTCAGAAGGAGTAGCAGATAAGAGATGGGTACCCACTAGTAACGTAATGGCCAAGTTCAGGTTTTGCTATGGATAACTCCAAAAATCAATCAAATAGGAGTTGCACATCTGCATTATGTCATAAAGACTGTGTTAAAGTTTCATCAAAATCTATTCAATGGTTCAGGAGGAGTAGCGGATAAGAGATTACTAGGGTACCCCTAGTAATGTCATGGCTAAGTCCATGTTTTGCTATGGGAAACCCTAAAAATCAATCAAATCAAATTCTGAAATAGGAGGTGCATATCTACATTATGTCATAAAGACTGTGTGACTGTGTTAAAGTTTCATGAAAATCTGTTCACTGGTTCAGGAGGAGTAGCGGATAAGAAATGGGTACCCCTAGTAATGTAATGGCTAAGTCAATGTTTTGCTATGGGAAACCCCAAAAATCAATCAAATCAAAGGTGCACATTTACATTATGTCATAAAGACTGTGTTTAAGTTTCATCTTAACATTTTACACACTTCTTTTACTTGTATAAAGCTATATGGTTTTAGATAGATATTTTTATTATATACCTATTCTAATTAGTTAATATACTTAACAGTTCTGGCCACGATATAGCTGAAATATTGCTGAAGTTGGCGTAAAACATCAATCAATCAATCAATCAATTAAAGTTCTCATCAAAATCTATTCAATGGTTCAGGAGGAGTAGCGGATAAGAGATGGGTACCCCTAGTAATGTCATGACTAAGTCCACGTTTTGCAATGGGAAACCCCAAATATCAATCAATCAATCAAATCAAATTCTGAAATAGGAGGTGCACATCTACATCATGTCATAAAGACTGTGTTAAAGTTTCATGAAAATCTGTTCCTTGGTTCAGGAGGAGTAGCGGATAAGAGATGAGTACCCTCAGGTGTAACGGACGGACGGACAGACGAACGGACAACCCCATCACTATATATCCCCACTTTCCAAGTGGGGGGCATAATGAGCTTATGTCTTTAAATAATAAAGATTTCAAATAACATTAAGTAGTAGACCCACGGTAAACCAAAAATTGTCCACAAATTCATTTTTCAGTAAATTTGCAGTGTGAAACAAATATGTACTAATAAACTTCTAGAAAAATTTTGAAATATTTCACCGTAACATTTTTTAATTTATAGTTCAGAGAAACACCCCTATGCGGGGGTCTTAAATTCTGTTCTGAAATCATCATGAGGTATATACTACTGTACTGTTTATAAATAAGAATTGACATAAAAAAGCCCTAAATTACCAAACTGCCTCATAGCAACTTAGAGACCTATATAGGACAGAATAATGAACATAATCATGCTTTAAGAGTTGATCTACAATGAAAAAGAAACTACGTTGTCAAAATATTGATGAATACACAGTTTCATTCAATTTCCTAGATATCCTCTTGAACAAAATCCTATAATTCAATTTTTATAAAAACTAAAAAGTTAAAGATCCTCCAAAGATATCACTTATGTCAAAATTTTAAACAAATTCAGTGTACCGTTTCTTTTTCACAATGTCAGGAAAACTGCATATTAAGTACGAATAGTCCTTAGTTCCGAGCATAAAGGAGAAAGACTTACCTCCATTGTCAAATTTCCGACTTTCATGTTATTTTAATATTCTAAGATGCCATTCAAAACCAAGATATCTTAATGAAGGCATTATAAGTATTTTATAAAAAGGAATGTAGTTTCATAATAACATAGATATTCTTATCATATTTATGATAAATATTCTAAATCTTTTATTTCAATCATACCAATCACTACAAAAAATGTCTATATACATGAGTTATCTCCCCATACCCCAGGTCTACTACCTTAAATAAATGAAACTACCAAGTTAGGTAATGCAAAAATTCTGGAAAAGTAATCCTTAGTCTCAGAGACTGGGCGTGACAAGAAGCTTCTAAGCCATGTCTATGCCAATGACCGAAAATGATATGGAACGAAATGAGCAATCTTTGTAAAAGGATCTTCCATACATCATTCATCTAAAGTTTGGTTGACATGACTTCAGTTGTCTCAGGGGAGAAGATGAAAATATGATTTACCCCTAGGGTCAAATGTTCAAATATGTTCCGCGCTTGTGGTCATGTTTTTAATCAGATCAGAACAAAATGAGCCATCTTTGTAAAGACATGCCTTCCTCTATTCCTGTAAAGATTTGTTTAATTCGACTCAGTTGTTTCAGATGAGAAGATGAAAGTGGGATTTTCCCGTAGGGTCCAATGATAAATTATATTCAGCTCTGGTAGCCATCTTTTTTTATCAAATTGGAACGAAATGAGCAACCTTTGTAAAGGACTCATCTATCTATACATCATTCCTGTAATAAGCTTGATAAATTGGCTGCAGTGGTTTTAGAGAGGATGAAAATTTGATTTTCCCACAGGGTTCAATGTTAAACTACGTTGTTTATTCCACGCTGACGGCCATATTTTTTGTCGAATTGGGGAAAAAATGACCATTCATTGTAAAGGATCTTCTATACATCATTCATGTGAAGTTTGGTTGAATTTGCTTCACCTGTTCCAGAGAAGTTAGTGAAAATTAGAAAAGCTAATGGACAGGCGTCCAACGAACGGACAACGACGTCAAGCGAGGGCAAAAGTTCACACTGACCTTTCGGTTTCAAAAACATTACCATGGATACAATCTTTTGGACATAAATTAGCCTTTCTCAAATTTCCAAGCGACTCAGCTAAAACGTTTTTGTACTAAATTAAGCTTAAAAAAACTTTGCTCAAGGGTGAACTTAATTGTTGACAAGGCTGACACAATTTGGATCGCTTTGTCTCGCTTCTGCGACTTTTCGTCGCTGCTGAGACAAACTAATTTAATAGTACATGCAGAATGTTAATGCATATTATAACAGTAACTTAAGTATTATAGAAGAAAACGTGTCATAGGGGTATTTGCTAAAAGTGATTACTTCGTCACTATATATTTTTTCGTCACATAAAATCAATAAAATGTTATTTAATATATCCGATTTCTTGTTGAACAAAATTGAAGTTTTGGTCTGAGTACTGAGATGAACATTTCTTTACGTTTTGCACGAACTTTCAGTAACTATTGCCGTAGAGTTACTACCGGACAATACCGCAACAGAAAGGGACATGCGTGCCTTAAAAACCGGTTTTAATCACCAATTCTTTTGAAATGATTGTATCAAGTCATGACCATTTGGGTGATAATTTTTCAATTGGTTTTGCACTTGTCTTTTTTCACTTAGATTCTGCTCTTGATAATTCTGTTCAGTCGATAATTTTGTTATTACACTCCTGCATGCATACTGATTCAAATAAAGTAATCTGTTGTCAGAGGTCATTCTTATCTATTTTGTTAGTAGTTTTTTCGGTGTTGTAAGATGGTCAATTTTTCCTTAAACATACTCTAGGATGTTAACATTAGCTTCCCGATTCTGAAAAATCGACCAGCTATTAGTATTTTGACACTCTCGTGTACAGGTCAATTTTATAAATATTTTACCTATAAAAGATAAGGTCTCCATTTCTTATGGACATTCTTAAAATGTTAAACAAGCATTTTGAGCTTAAATATTAATGTAACCTTGCTCACCTGATTTAGCAAGAGCAATTGTTGCCACAGCTCTGATATTCGGATCCGAGTCCTTTAACATCTTGGTCAAACCTTGTACAACTGCTGGGAATGAAAAGTTTCCTACAAATATCAGCAATTTTAGAATGCACATCCAAACATAAACATTTATCGTCTATAATAATATCAATATTATGTTAATCATTTAACGGTTCAAATTTTTTGGTTTTTTATGGAAACGAAACGAAAATGTTACTATGTTCACTTTCCTGTGAACTAATCGATCCTACCCTCCTTTTTTCCTGATAACCAATTTCATTGCAGTTTTCACTACATCTATAATTTCATCGTTGTAAAGTATATAAAAATATCCAAGTTGAATAATAAAAAGAAAACTTTATTAAGCTGAATATGTGTTCCAAGGGGGAGTAACCTCTAATCCAAAGCATTAGATTAAAAAGAATATGGAAAGCCATAAGCCGAAAATAATCAATAAGACGAAATAATAATAAAAAATATAGACATAGGACATCAACTGAGTGTAATACATGGAATGAAGCTTCAGTATTTTTAAAGGGTTAGAATATTGATAAAAAAGAAAATTTCTACAAAACAAAAGATCAGTTTCATGTCCGACAAGTTTGACTCCTGGGTTGATGAATACTCTCCGGTACATCTTGTACACTACCAGTGCCATCGATCCCTTGGTTTCAAAGGGATCGATTACCCAAATTGCATAATAAGCAGTAAATTTTGATATGCCCTACACGTGTCTTAAGGAATAAAGTCTAATTAGCAGCATTAGAACAAAGTATTGTTCTATGCATTATAAATTCACTCTTTAAAGAAATGTCTTTACCATAAAATTAAGAAGTAATGCTTAGTTCAACCTTTTGGGCACGATTGAAAAAAAAAACGCAGCAAAGGACAGTCATATTTCAACATAGCGTCAGATTAAACATCTGGTCATAACTCTTACATATTTGTCAAAATATATATCGGTCGATTCTTTCAGCATTCTGTCCTTTTTCATCATGTTGTAACTTCTTAATGTTTAGATTTCAAAATTGGCCCACTTTAACAGCTCAAGTGTCCACATTTCTCCATATTTTGATTTTCGCAACACATATTTTGTTCTTACATTATATTTACCAAGGTTCTGAATTGTTGTGAGCCTAAGGGAGCTAGACATGCTAAATACTTCAACCATGGCATGGTATCCTGTTGCATACTCTTGAAGGCGATTGTAGAATCGGTGCATATCAGCATCTGGGTTGCCTTCACAAAATATTTCATACTGACCCTTCTTGACAGATTTTTGCAAATCAAAAATGTCTTTGTAAATCAAGTTAACAAAAAATTTGAATTTATCTTCAGAGTACTGTGCCACAATTTTGTCATGATAATCAGTTTCAAATTTCTTTTTGAATTCTACCCATGGGACTTCAGACCTGTTATCAAAGTTCCTGTCCCAAAAATCATAATTCAGCCCTGTTTGTCTTGGTTTCAGACGGGGACGGGGCTGTTTTTCTTCTTCCGCATCTTCCTCATCCATTTCATCATCAACATCATCGTTACTATTCTTGTTTAGATTGATGTTGACATTCATGCCATGAAAATTAATTTCTCCTGTATCAGAAATGTTCTGTGTCTCTTGGGGCTTCTGACCAGCCATAGTCCCGGCCATTGATGCAAGTAAACTCTCCATACTTGACTCATACATGGACTCTTTAAAGAAAAATGTCCAGTTGATTCTGGCCAACATCAACTTCCTACAGGAGAAAGAAACCGTAACAATATTTCATTTGAAGCCGTCAAGATGAAGACAAACAAATACAAAAATTTTTTTCACTTAGCAACATGGTAAAAATTGAATCTTATGAAACGAAATGTGTTAAATGGCAAAAACAATTGAAACTAACATCAATAATGTATCAGCACATACTTAATTAGAATAAATAATTCAGTAATATGATACCAAATTGACCGTTGACATGCACTTACTGTTTAGTAAACTGACACCGCAACATCTAATTTCCATTTGTTGGCTAACAATAAGTAAATGTATTGAGCAAGATTATCACTAATAAACTGGTTAATAGAGGCTTATCATATAATCCACAAAAATCATCATATCACGATGTTTTACAGACAATAACAAAAGAGAAACATCATACCAATTATTATTAACACATTAAAGGATACCATTTTATCACAGACAAAAGTGTCAATCGGCAAAACCATCTGAGTAGATTTTTTAATTGCTAAATGTAAAATACAAGCAGTTAATTTTGTGCCTGTTTGAGATCAAATTCAAAACCTTTCGTCCCTAGATAATCGAAATGACATTTTAACTGTTGCCTTCGGCGTATGACTAAAGGAAAGTTCAGTTTTCTCATTATTACTATCCCTTTGGGTGAATTAGTCTTAATGTTTCCTATCAAATTTGATATAATTGTTGAACCTCAACGCTTATTTTGGACTCTGCCTAAAATCAGAACTACAGCAAGCACCTAAAGTTAATGTTAAGATTTTAAATGACTACATCCTTTTGTGTAAATAACTTTTAATGTTTCAATAAACGAAATACTCAAGTTTAATCTGATCTCTATCTTAACTCAGGACAACCTACTAATAACTTAAGCTAGTAAAAATTAATGAATTGGCATTATTGTTTCCTTCTTTATATATTATTTGAGTTATGACATTTTGCATGGTTTATAGCAATTAAATAACAGTAGTACATGTAATATACTTTAAAAGTTAACTTACATTCCTCCATCCAAAAATGGACTAATATCTCTAAACTTCTCCAAACTAATTGGAAATACTGTTGAATTTGATATGTAAGCCAGTGCTAGTTCGTCAGCAAATTGTGAATCTTTGCATGAAGATTGGCTTATTATCATCAAAAACATCTAAAATGACAGAAATACACAATTTTCACATTTATACAAATTCATATCGAGAAATGCTATGTATAGAGTGCAGCTCAAAACCTATGACTACGCATTATCCATAAGCCGAGAACATTTATACGCACTAACAATAAACTAAGAGCATGTTGAGACAGACATTGTCGGAAACGCCATTTCGATCCTGAAACACTTGGCAAGGTAAATTTGAGATAAGTAAGGATTCTAATTCTGTTTGACACACTAATATGTTGATACAGTAACTTCCTGGATATAGCAATTTCTTAAAGTATTCCTAACCATATCATTTCTTTTCTTCAAACTTAATTTCAAATAATTCCCACTACTACAAATCAAGAAATCTTTTTCCAAAATTTGGTTTACAGTTAAAATCAAAGCATCAGCAAACAGGAAGTAGTTGAGTAACAACCACATAATACACTTCCTCATTTTCATGCTTCAGACTGAATTTCAAATCATTCCCACTGATACAAGCCAATCAAAGTATTGGCAATGAGAAAGTAGTCAACCTGAAAATCGCTTACACAAAACAACAGATCATTTCAAAACTTCAGAATAAATTTCATATCATTCCCTCCAGTACAAATCAAGAAATCTTTGGCGAAACTTTGATTAGTAATAAAAAAAAATCAAAGTATCGGCAAACAGGAAGGGGACGCCCGATAAAAATCGCTTATAATTATGCAATACAACTCATCATTTCCAAGAGTCTTAAAATATTTCTAATCATTCAATCCAGTACAAGCCAGAAATCTGTGATGAAAGTTTGGTTCAAAGGTTAAAATCAAAATATCGGCAATTAGGAAGTGGACACCTGACATCTTAAAATCAATTACACAATACAACTCATCATTTCCAAGCCACAGGCTAAATTTCAAATCATCCCCACTTATACAAGTCAGGAAATCGTCCATCGAAAAAAAGAGCCAAAAAATTAAGTTTTCTTCATGATTAATCACAACAATGAAAGCGTTGTTCCATTTGCTTAATCGTAGCATATATTTATAGGGATTTTGTCCCATGTACATTTACTCCATATCCCTTCATAATTTAAAGCTTTATACCTACAATGTTAAGAAAATGTGTTGCCTAATGTAAATTATTTGTTTCCAAGATACCATTTGCAGACATAAAATACATGCAAATGATCATTAAACAGAAACGCTGTACTGGTAGACAAGATATTTTTATATCATTTGAATAACACATCACCTAAATATCATAATAGTAACATAAATAAGATGATCGTACAGTATGTCTAAGAAAAATGATTTAAACAAATAATACAAGTCACGATTTAAGCTGGTCAAAGGATGGCGTGCGATGAAATGTTGCTGTCACCTTCATAATATTATAAATGCTGAAGACAGCATAAAACTAAATTATGGATTGCGGTGTTTTGACAAAGGCAATCATACTTTACCTTGCAACTTAAAATTGCCTCTCCTTTTTGACTGAGAGCTTCCAATGGATCCATATCAGGTCTAGTGTACCAAACATTCCAGCCTTGCTCTTCAATTTTTTCTAGAAAAATATTTTTGTGTTATTTTTTAAAATGTATTTTGGCTCGTTGGTTTGCATTGTAAATCGTACCCTACCATCGTATATTAAGTGAAACTGGACCGTTAGTCTAAAAGAATAATCAAACGGACATTGTCAACATCGGAAAAAAAAGAAATAACATGAGTGCGACACAGAAAAGAACAAGAGGCTCTCAAGAGCCTGTATCGCTCACCTTGACCATGGCTGCCATAGATAAAAGGCATTTCCAATAGGAAAAACGAAAAATAACATTTAGCAGAATACAGTATTCTTGTTTGGTTTCCATGGCAACCGAAAGATCCACCATCTTTTACAACCCATAACAGAACACCATTCAAAAAAAATTTGGGCAGGGGTTCCCCTTATAATTAAAGTAATACATAGTGCTGAAATTAAAACATGCAGACCACTTTTCAAATAAAAATTCAAAAATTTGGGCAGAGGTTCCCCTTAAAATCAATAGGGCCAATGTAAAAACTATGTTCCAGATGGGGGCCATCTTGGATGAGGTATCGACCTACCAGAAACATTTTTTGGGTGGGACCACCTAAGGACCATTGTGGCTTAGATTGGTTCTAATTGGACTAGTAGTTTCTGAGAAGAAGATCTTTGAATGTATATTCCATAGGGTCCAATGTTAAAACTATGTTC
>MJUU01021545.1:40996-77380 GCA_002080025.1 Modiolus philippinarum
GGTAGTTTCTGAGAAGAAGATCTTTGAATGTCTTTTCCATAGGGTCCAATGTTAAAACTATGTTCCCCGCTGGCGGCCATCTTGGATTAGGTACGGACCTGTTGGATACCTTTTTTGGATTGATTGATTGATTGATTGATGTTTTACGCCAACTTCAGCAATATTTCAGCTATATTGTGGCGAGAACTGTTGGGTTCCTTTTTTGGAAGGGACCATCTAAGGACCATTGTGACTAAGTTTGGTTATAATTGGACAGGTAGTTTCTGAGAAGAAGATCTTTGAATGTCTTTTCCATAGGGTCCAATGTTAAAACTATGTTCCTCGCTGGCGGCCATCTTGGATTAGGTACGGACCTGTTGGATACCTTTTTTGGAAGGGACCATCTAAGGACCATTGTGACTATGTATGGTTATAATTTGACTGGTAGTTTCTGAGAAGAAGATCTTTGAATGTCTTTTCCATAGGGTCCAATGTTAAAACTATGTTCCCACCTGGCGGCCATCTTGGATTAGGTACGGACCTGCCGGATACCTTTTTTGGAAGGGACCATCTAAGGACCATTGTGACTAAGTTTGGTTATAATTGGACTGGTAGTTTCTGAGAAGAAGATCTTTGAATGTGTTTACCCATAGGGTCAAATGTTAAAACTATGTTCCCCGTTGGCGGCCATCTTGGATGAGGTACGGACCTGCCGGATGATTTTTTAAAGGGGACCACCCAAGGACTATTGTGACCAAATTTGATTCCGATTGGCCCAGTGGTTTCAGAGGAGAAGATCTTTGAATGAAAAGTTTACGCCGGACGGACGGACGACGGACGACGGACGCCAAGTGATGGCAAAAGCTCACCCTGGCATAGCCAGGTGAGCTAAAAATGAAAACACACACAAAGATGAACAACATGACCCCAATAAAACACCGTGGGTGAAATCTGGTGCACCGTTAGAGTTAGCATCTCCTGTTTCTTATAAGTCAAATTTGACTCTGACCTTTTTAGCCATTATTCTGAGGAAAATGGAAAAGTTATCAATGCGTTGATTTTTTTTTATTTAAAAGAGTTTTCCCTTTTCTGCCTTTCTGCTTCAGAATACGTTTGTAGTTGTATTGCCATCTGATGTTCCATTATTAGTTCTGCTAATTTCCCAACATTTCAATAATGAATAAAAATACATACGAAATGTTCCCTTTCAAACTTTTAATAATTCGCCACTATCAATATTAGATCGATTTATGCTTCATTTTAAAAGTACCAATTTCTTATAAAGCATACTTACAGGCAACAAGTAATGTCCTTTTATTCTCAATTTGAGTATTATCCAACATGTCATCTTACCTATTCAATTTAAGAGTCTTAATTCTAAATACCACGCAAATCAGAATGGTAGCATGATGCTAAAAAATGTTTTGCTTCATTCTAAGTTGTATAATTCACTTTGTTGACAACGTGGGAATAAATTATCGTAAGATTGGTGCTATTGTCAATTAACCATAAGTGGGGCATAAATATATTACGTGCAAAATTTTGCAAACTTGACTTGACCTTTTTTTTCTGGAACCCAATTGAACCCATTTAATTTTTGGAGGCTTGGTCCACCGGCGATTTCATTAATGTTCCTCTATCTTTAAGAACTCCCCTTTCATTTACAATAAACCAAGCATTGAACTTTTGCCTAGATCTATATACCTGCAATTTTTTGTGTAAAGTCAAGATCTTTCATGTTGAAGCTGATCATTACATCACACTGTACTTTGGACGTTAGGTTGGTTGCCATGACTACGTTTTCCACGCTGTACTGCCAATAATCGTGCTGATTTTATACTACCTTGTCTATCGTCATTATCATTGATGTATGTTATACTTGTAGGTTCAATCACTGTATAAAAATAAAATGTTTCAGTTTTATTTGAACCAATAGGGACTTTTAGTCTAGACATGAGACGTGAATAATTCGAAATGAACATTTCAATCCAAAAAAGTGAAGACCCTAATAGATGTCTCGCTGTCCCTGGTAGGATTCTAAATTGATGTGAAATCCAAGTGACTGAATGCTCACCAGACTGTGAAATTTAGGTCACTGACAAAAGCCATATAGCATGCCATCATGTACTTCAAAAGACCAAACAACATATAAAATATCATTGACCTACCATTAATACATCATAAGAAGCCAGACATGCTCGCGCTATACCATGAAATTGAGGTCACAGGCATAAGTCATATGTCAGATTATCAAGCACTGTCCAAGACCAACATGCAAAATATCATTGACCAACCATTAAGTGATAATGAGAAACTTAACATGTTCACTAGACCATAAAATTGAGGTAAAAAAAAAGTCACATGCCAGTCTGACAGGTACTACCCAAGACCAACCTACATACTAAATATCACTGACCTACCATTTACAGTTATTGAAAAATGCACTTAAAAAGGCAATCTTAACATGGCCATTAGGCCATCAAATTGAGGTCAAGGACAAAAATCATATGCCAGACTGACATGTACTACCAAAGACACACCTACATATTAAATATTATCAAACTATCTCTAATAGTTATTGAGAAATGGACTAAAGCAGAGAAACTTAACGTGGCCACTAGACCGTAAAATTGAGGTCAAGGACAAAAGTCATATGCCAGACTGACATCTACTTCCCAAGACCAACCTACATACCAAATATTGTCAACCTACCACTTCTAGTTATTGAGATATGGACTAAAGAAGGGAAACTTAACATGGCCACTAGACCGTGAAATTGAGGTCAAGGACAAAAGTCATATGCCAGACTGACATGTACTACCCAAGACCAACCTACCACTTCTAGTTATCGAGATATGGACTTGACAGAGAAACTTAACGCGGCCACTAGACCGTGAAATTGAGGTCAACGACAAAAGTCATATGCAAGACTGACATGTACTACCCAAGACCAACCTACATACCAATTATTATCAACCTACCACTTCTTGTTATTGAGATATGGACTTGAGCAGAGAAACTTAACATGGCAACTAGACCGTGAAATTGAGGTCAAGGACAAAAGTAATATGCCAGACTGACATGTACTACTCAATACCAACCTACATACCAAATATTATCAACCTACCACTTCTTGTTATTGAGATATGGACTTAAGCACAGAATTTAAGGTGGTCACTGGACCGTACAATTGAGGTCAAGGACAAAAGTCGTTTGCCAGACTTACATATACTACCCAAGACCGACTTATATACCAAATATTATCAACCTTCCACTTCTAGTTATTGAGATATGGACTTAAACAGAAAAATTAAACGTGGCCACTAGATCGTGAAATTGAGGTCAAGGACAAAAGTCATATGCCAGACTGACATGTACCACCCTAAGTTACTGTCTTTTGTTGAGGTAAATGTGCAGTGTTATTGACTTTTGGGAAAACAGATATTCACCGAGCCGCATGGCGAGGTGAATATCTGTTTTCCCAAAAGTCAATAACACTGCACATTTACCGAAACTAAAGGCAGTAACTGTTTTATTCTATTATCCGATAAATACGTAATAATTCTTTAGTTATCATGTATTATACCATACACCTAGAAATTTTCTATGGGTGACTTTGGACATTTCATAAAATAAATGAAATATGTGCTTTTGAAAAAAATATTTTGTGGATAAGTAGAACAATAAATATATTTTAATTATAATCTTTACTCTCAGATATTCTCAGATTCTAGCTAACACTGAGTTTTCAACTTTTGACTTGCAGGAAATGTACATGTAAATCATATTGATATAACTATATGTTATTTGTTTTCAAAGGAAATTTGAGATCCAAAATAATATGAAGTGAATGAACTCAGTACTTGAAAAGTATTTGCTTGTAAATCGAAAAAAGGTTTGATATGTTCTGTGATACTAGTATGTGCCTTTTTCAAAGAACGATCAGTGTTATTTGCAACCTTTTAGTAATACTAGTATTTAGTAACCAATAAGATTTTTCAATTATTCTGCTGTCGCCATTTAGTTGTTCTGACGAGGCTTTAAACAACAGAGGTTCGTTAAAAGAGTCAGCTTCGTCATTTATCTTTTCCGATTGTTCCACACTGGTGGGAGAATGTGGAGAAGGGAGGGGGATTGACATTTTTATGCAACTAGCGAACGTTCTTTAAAAACTTTATTCAAAAAATTATTTTTTTATCCGTAATAATGGATCTGTATAATGTGCGACGATTCTGCGATATGTGTTGTCGACATCCGAACCGTAGTGAGATTTTTTCCCAAAATATTGTGTGAACGACTTTACCAGTGTTCCGCTGGCTTTTTAAGTATTTTAAGTGTCTTGCGTTTTCCATATTTGTACCATTTTCCGCTGATCAATACAAGTGAATCGTCTTTTCTTTAGATGTAGCCATTCTGTTTCTAGTGATGCCGATGACGTTGTCACGCGACAATGTTACATAGCAATATGATTGGACGATATAAATACGGGATTTCCCTTTTTCTTAAAATATGTCGCATGTGACGTTTCCCGCGGTGAATATCCTTTTCATGGAGTGAATATCCTTTCTATCGAGTGAATATCCTTTTTATTCATTTTAATGTCAATGCAATTTTTACTATTAGTATTTATATATTATAGAATAACAAATATTATCAACCTACCACTTCTTGTTATTGAGATATGGACTTAAGCAGAAAAACTTAACGTGGCCACTAGACCGTGAAATTAAGTCATATGCCAGACTGATATGTATTATCAACCTACCACTTCTAGTTATCGAGATATGGACTCAAGCAGAAAAACTTAACATGGCCACTAGACCGTGAAATTGAGGTCAAGGACAAAAGTCTTATGCCAGACTGACATGTACTACCCAAGACCAACCTACATACCAATTATTATCAACCTACAACTTCTTGTTATTAAGATATGGACTTAAGCAGGGAAACTTAACGCAGCCACTAGACCGTGAAATTGAGGTCAAGGGCAAAATTCGCTTGCCAGACTTACATGTACTACCCAAGACAAACCTATATACCAAATATTATCAACCTACCTCTTCTAGTTATTGAGATATGGACTTAAGCAGAGAAAGTTAACGTGGTCACTGGACCGTGCACTGGTGCCTTGATGTCCGTCAGGTAGCACTTGATTAGTACTACCACTGGACCAAATATGATGTTCCTACATCAAAGGGTTTTCAAAATATCCTGTATTTAGTAAAAGTTTACGCCGTCGCCGTCGTCATACTTTGCACGCCTATGTATCGGTTTCCGCGACTTTCGTCGCGGTCGAGACAAAAAGGTTTCGACAAAACACTTCATCTGGAATTCTGACGTTCTAAACATTTAATTTGAAATATTAAGACAAATTTCGACGGCTCGAACTTCAATAGCTCGGGAAACCATGGATGTCTTGAACCATTTGTTATCCTTTCCTAAACCTCATACATGTTTCGATACACCCAAATATCAGCTCGAACTGTTTTCATCGGTCCCTTTGGTGTTTGAGCCATGGAAATTTGACTGTTATATACTTTCCCAACAATCTACTCAGAAATGAACTTTCAGACCCAATAAGCAAACGACAAACTGCCAATGTTACAACATGTAGTACAATTCGTGTCAAACAGGGGATCTGGGAGTCCCAGCTCACTAGAAATACCCCCGTTCTCAGCTTTTAGTGGTCGGCACAGGTTTGAACATACATCTAAAAATATAGGACATAATGACTGAAAAATTAACTAAGCAAGTTAACAGGAAGTAGTGACCCGCCAGATCTGAAAATGCATTCCACATTATGGAATGACTATACCAAGCTGCTGACAAAATTTCAAATTTGTATCATTAACCATTGCAGAGAAAAGCAAGACGGAAATTGTGACGGATGGGCAGAATGACTGCAAATTGACTAAGTCGGTATACAGGAAGTAATAACCTAACAGGTCTGAAAATGCATCCCACAATATGGCCTTACTATACAAAGCTTCTGACAAAATTTCAAGTTTGTATCATTTACAATTGCAGATAAAAGCTTGATAAAATTTGTGTAGGGCGGACAGACGAAATGACGGACAAGGGTAAAACAGTATACCCCTCCTCCTTTGGAGCGGGGGTATAAATATATGTGTATTACAGCTGGCATCTACATACATAAAATATCTAAATTTACATTTTACCATTTGTAATTTTATATATTAATTACCAATATTACAATTTATATTACATAACAACAATGACGTCATTAGCCATAAATATTCTGGTATGAATTCAGAACTTAGACATTGATAACTTCTGTTTACTAGACTAAGGGTACAAGTCCATAACAAAATTAATATATACGGATATAAAACCATCCAAAATGGTCATGTCATTAGCTCAAAAGGAACACATTATAGACAAAGAAAGCATTAAAGAAAGCCGAGTAGAAACTGATATTCTCATCTGTAATTGCAATACTTACATTACTAACTAAATATTATTCATTTATCCCCCTTTGCGACATACATTTACAAAATGATTCAAATTTCATGTAAAAGCTCGCAGACTCTTCGTTTGATTGTAGTCTTGAAATTCTTGACTCTGTGTAGCATATTTTTATTTGGACTTTTACTGTGTTACACTGTTGCTACACTGTAAAACATCGATCAAACGTAGTCCTGAAATTCTTGACTCTGTATAACATATTTTTATTTGGACTTTTACTGTTGCTAGCTACAGTGAAGCAACAGTAAAAGTCCAAATAAAAATATGCTACACAGAGTCAAGAATTTCAGGACTACGTTTGATTGATGTTTTACGCCTAATTCAGCAGTATTTCAGCTATATCGAGGCGAGAACTGTTAACTATGTAGCATAAATTTTATAATAATGAAAAATTATACACATAAAAAGCGTCATGCACGAAAAAACAAATGTGTAAAATATTAAAAACATAAAAGGACTGTAATAATAATAGGTACTTAAAAATCTTACTAAATAAAGCGAGCTTAAAAATAGAAAGCTTTTGTTTCAAGCGATGTTTATTTACACGCCACTGAGCCCATCAGCAGTGTTAAACAAATTCTTCGAAAGGAGACAGTATTTACCATGATCATTATGTTTTATCATAATTGCATCTTTCTTAAGTTACACTAATTGCGCAAAAGGTTAATCCATCGATTTAGATAGGTTGTACAAAATTTTATACTCAGCATACTGAAAGGCCAACACCATGATGACGCACTTTGTCTCTTATCAATTACAAGTGTAGGAAAGATATACCATATTATTAAATATGCTGTATTACGACTTGATCATCTTCAATTCCAGTGGTAGTTGTTTTGTTCATAGGGAATTACAGGATATTTTACTTTGATAAAGATATATCATATAAATTGATTTGAAATTATTTTGTTTTTGTATTAACCACATTTTTGCTTTCATGTTAAATTATGATAAAGGTCGAGTTTCAGACATTGGTCTTATAATGAACATAATGAATTTTGTTCTTTGTATATGCGAATATGTTAAATTATCTTTTCAAAAAAATCATAAAATGTGCTTTTATTGTTTTCATTGATTCATTATGACTTGAATGCTATATCGCATCACACCGTCATAATGTAATTATAATGATTCTTTTGTTTATATCACTCTCCAAAGACACTGGTCTTTTGCTAATATAAACCAATAACTAGAAAAACTGTGAGCAAATCTTGCTCACTTATATATACCACAGCTCTCTTTCGTCTGATTCCAGAAAGTAATAATTTACAAAAGAAAGCTAACATTTTTGTTGAGATTAAAATTTAAAGCAGCGATAAATGATCAAAATTTCATACAATATGAAAAAGCTACAAAACATTTGATCCATCATTAAAAAAATAGCTGGTGCACAATGGCAATATGCACTGAACATTCTTCAAAATTTTCAGTGTATGCGAATCAGCGGTCTAGAAGGAGTTGTGGCCACAAAATAGGCACCCGCATTCAACAATAAGGCAAAGTACATGTTTTCTATAAAAAGTTAAAATAAAGGGCTACGCCGAGCGCAGCATGATACGACCGCAGCATGTCGAATACTGAAATTTTAACAAGTGTAATTCAAAATGAATGAGGACACAGTAAAGAGCTTGATACAGTAATTAAATGGACACAATAAAGAGCTTGAATCAGTTGCAGTTTTGGCCCCTTTGGCTACTTAAGCTCAGAAACGAGAAAAGCTATGCCAAATTTGTTGACTTACTACTGACAGCTTATATCAAGAAGAATCCAAAGAAAAAAATCTGATCAAAATCCGATGAATACTAGTAATAAAGATTTCAAATATTTCAAAATATTACAATTTTGGCCCCTTTGACCCCTTGTAGCTCGAAAACGGTAAGAGTTACGCAAAATCCGCTGACATACTACTGACAGCTTACATCAAGAGGAATCCAAAGAAAAAATCCTATTGAAATCCGATGAAAAATAAAGATTTCACATATTTCGAAAATTCGAAAATTTGCAATTTTGACCATTTTGACCCCTTGTAGCTCGGAAACGGTAAGAGCTACGCAAAATCTATTGACAAAAAACTGAAAGCTTATATCAAGAGGAATTCAAAGAAAAAAATCCCATCGAAATCCGATGAAAAATAAAGATTTCACACATTTCGAAAATTTGCAATTTTGGTCCCTTTGACCCCTTGTAGCTCGGAAACGGTAAGAGCTACGCAAAATCCGTTGACATACTAATCAAAGCTTATATCAAGAGGAATTCAAAGAAAAAATTCCATCCAAATCCGATGAAAAATAAAAATTTCAGGTAATCAGCAAATTTGCAATTTTGGCCCCGTTAGGCCCCTCATAGCTGGGAAAGGAAACAAGTTACCAAAAATGTAAAAGTTGAGCGCTATATTAATTTTTCATAAGGAATCTAATGAAAAAACTGCATCAAAATCGGACAAAAAATGAAAAATATAGATTTTTGAGATTTCCCCCTTTTGGGACCCATTTATCTCATTTACGGTACATGTGACATGAAATCCGTTGACATGTATCTGATTAAAAATTTCCTTCGGATCACACTGAAAGAAACCCCATCAAAATCCGATAAATAATAGATATTCTACAGCCAAATATATGAAAACACCTAATTTGGCCCTTTTTGGCCCTCTTTTAAAAAACGGGCGGGGCCACAATACCCAAAACCAATCCCAACCTTCCTTTTGTGACAAGGAACATTATGTTAAAATTTCATAAGGATTGATCAACTAGAACTGAAGTTATCGCACGGAAACAAAGAGTCTACAGACGCCGACGACACCAGTATCATACCAATATACGACCTCAAAAATTTTTTTGCGGTCGTATAAAAAGATAATAAGATCAAATTTTAAATAGCTTGTACTTAATGGTAGTATGCACTGAACATTATGTAAAAGTTTCAGTGAATTTCACTGTCTAGGAGGAGTTGACGCCAAAAAAGGTACCCCAATTCAAGAATAAGGCAAACATATGTACATGTTTTACTATGGGAACCCCAAAAACAACAGTAGAATGATTAAAATTTAGAATAGCTGGTGCATAGTGGCATTATGCAAATTAGATTTTGAGAAAAATTTCACTGTACTTGACTAAGGAGTCTATGAGAAGTTATTGCTATAAAGTGTGTACTCAATAGTGTACATATAATGTCAAAGATTTTTTACCTGTATCATATACATTTTTAAACACTGTACACGCAATGTCAAAGATGTTTTACCTGTAAACAATATATTATTTTGTAACTACTACTTCATTCTTCACGACCCACTCGTAGATCACATATTTGTCGAAATATATCCTTTTTATTGTTTCTATTCTTTTATTTTGCCATGTGTTTTTTTGTGCTTTAGGTCATATTTTAGATTTTAAATTCATCCCTTTTAACAGCTCAAATGCTCATGTATCTCGTTATTTTGTTATACCAATTATTATTGACCTATCACTTCTTGTTACTGAGAAACTGACCTAATCAGTAAAACTTAACATGCTCACTCGACCGTAAAATTGGGTTCAATGACAAAGCCCATATAACAGACTGTCACTTACTACCCAAGACTAACCTACATACCAAATAACACTGACCTACCGCTTATTGTTCCCCGGAAACTGAACTAATCATAAAAACTTAACATGCTCACTGGACCGTGAAATTGAGGTAACAGACAGAAGGGATATAACAGATAGTCGCGTACTACCCAAGACCAACCTACATACGAAATATCACTGAATTCCACTTATAGTTACTGAGAACCCGACATAATCACAAAATAAAAAAAACAATTTAAATCAAATTTATAGTCGGAGCACAACGGCAATATGCACTGGACATTACCAAGTGGTCTAGGACTTGTCATCGTGTTTACGGACAGGCGAACGGTCACCATGATCACTATATACCGCCCCGCTAAAGCGGGGATATAATAATAGAATTGTCAAAAGCTGAAATCCAAAGGACAAAAAGACAAAACAGGTGCAAAAACCATCGGCAAATTGTCAACAGCAATTATCCTGACTTGGTACAATCATTTCAGAAGATATAGTAGATTAAACCGATTTTATTGCTCGCCAAATCTCCTTTTCCAAGGTGTAGTATCTGAGTTCTAGACTGTATCAAATAAAAACTTTTACCCGAGTCACTTTTGCGTAAAATGTAGGTCAATGTGACGCAAATGCTTGAAATGTAGGTTATTTTTCACATCCACTTCTAGGAACAAGATATTATGAAATGACGGTCAAATCCACCAATTTTATATATCTTTCTCATGTACTATCCAAGATGTATCAATGTACAAAATCTTATCAATATACGACTTGTACTTCAGAATAGACACAGTCTAGTAAAGTACAGCTTGAGACTTGCCATGATAAGTCACTGTGGTAGACATATCACTTGAAATTTTCATATGACTATATCTTTTTTCGTGTTTGATCTAGCCACAAAAATTCTTTTGTACGGCCTCACTCAAAATACAAAAGGAATTTTGTATGTAGCTCAAACAAGAAATAAAATTTACACATTTCCCTAAGCAATGTGATACGTCTTTCAAAGTGATGTACTTCATCAAGGACGAACAGGACAAACGCTATGCCGACTCCCTTACCCAGTTGAGAGCAGGTATAACAAATTATTCATACAACATATTGAATAAACTTCCATATTCTTCGTTTTTTCCTGCAACACCAAAAAGACTTGTTGATTAATGATCACATTATTAAACAATTACGTAGGTAAAAATTATAATGAAATGCTTTACCTAATGACAACCCAAAACTGAAGTCCTCATAAGTAGCCTTGATTCACAAAAAAAAACTCTACTATGGTATATACAATTCAAACAGCATGCACACAAAAATTATTATAAAATAAATCATGCAAGCACAACGAGTTAATACATCTATTTTATTTTTACAAGTTTAAAACACCGTTTTTTCATAAATTGGCGCTTTTATGATTATTTGAAGAGAGATTTCACGTGAACTAAATAAGGTTTATGCAATTTGAATAATAGTATCATATTTGAATTACAAAGACTCACAATAAGATCAAATCGGATCGCGAAAACTGTTTAACAAAAGGCTTTATAATTCTGATGTTTGCAGTTTTTAAATTGATAACTAAATAAAACTAAAACAAGAAGAAAGCTGTCAATGTGACAGCAAACCGGGTTTTCTTTTACATGGACAGTATATGTTACACATAGGTTGACCCTGAATTTTTGAAATGTACTTATAATTTTCATTAATTTTCAATGTTAAACCTTCCACCAAAGTAGCCTATCTCTGAAAGTTCAGCAACTTGGATTTTAATCAAAAAGGAAATAAAAGTACTGTGCACACCTCTGATACAGGTACAAATGATCTGCATTATAAAAACTTCCTGTCTTTTAAACTGTAGGAGATTTGTTCTGGACAAATGGGACATCCTATTGATAAATAGTTGATGGAAAAATGACTAAGTTCAACAACTGATATTTTTGACATAAATTATCAAAAATGAAAATCAAAAGACCATGCACACCTTTGATATATGTAAAACTGATCTGCAAAATAACCAGAGGCTCCCAGGAGCCTGTATCGCTCACCTGGCTTTCAGTTGCCTTAATCAAGGAAACAGTGTAAGTTATACAGTTGATCTTCAGTTTCTCAAACTTTTGTAGCTTGAACACCTCCAATATCTTGAACTGTTTTTAAAGTCTGATCATGTTTTACTATATTTCTTTGTTGGGCTTTTTTGACAAAAAACGTTCTTGCTAAGGACCACTTTCGACACCAGTCTTGAAGTCAAGACGTCATTTTGTAAATGGCAGTCAACAAACAATTTTCAACATCCGTTTGAAGTCACAACATCAATATCTATTTGGAAATCAAATTTCATTGAAATCAGACAATGTTGAATTTCCCCGCCTTTTTGGTGGCCATTTTAAGAATGGCGGTCAATGAACAATTTCTAACATCAGTTTTGAAGATGCAACATCAAGGCCTATTTGGAAACCCAATATCATTGAAATTGGACAATGTTGAATTGCCCCGCCTTTTTCGGCGGCCATTTTGAAAATGGCGGTCAACAAACAATTTTTAACATCAGTTTTGAAGTTGCGACATCAAGACCTATTTGGAAACCAAATGTCATTGAAATCGGACAATGTTGAATTTTCCCGCCTTTTTTTTTGCGGCCATTTTGAAAATGGCGGTCAATGAACAATTTTCAACATCAGTTTTGAAGTTGCGACATCAAGACCTTTTTGAAACCAAATGTCATTGAAATCGGACAATGTTGAATTTTCCCGCCTTTTTTGGCGGCCATTTTGAAAATGGCGGCCAACAAACAATTTTCAACACCAGTTTTGAAGTCGCAACATCAATATCTATTTGGAAACCAAATTTCATTGAAATCGGGACAATGTTGAATTTTCCCGCCTTTTTGGCGGCCATTTTGAAAATGGCGGTCAACAAACAATTTTCAACACCGGTTTTGAAGTCGCCACAGCATGGCAAACATTTCATCAGTTTACACTTAATCTTCATCTTCTATAGTTTTAGAAATAAAAGATGGAAAATACGAAAATTTTTAAAATTCGGTGAAAAAAGGGCAATAACTCCTACAAGGGTTTATGGATTTTCTTCAAAATTTCAGGGTGGGTAGATCTTGATATGCTAAACATTTCTGCAATTTACACTTGACCTCTATCTGTTACTCTTTTTGAAATAAAAAATAAAATTTTGCGGAAAAAGGGGCTTTCAGATTTTCTTCAAAATTGCACAGTAGGTAGATCTCATCATGCTGATCATTTTGCCCCGCCAGATTTTTGATATCTGTAACGGTTTCCGAGTTATTGGCCAAAAACTGTGATTTACCCCTATGTTCTTTTTTTAGCAACGGCGGCCATGTTGTTTGACCTACCGCCTAATCGAACACAATTTTGAGAAGCCATACTCTGGTGATGATTCACGCCAAGTTTGGTTACATTTGGCCCAGTGGTTTCAGAGGAGAAGATTTTTGAAATTTTTGACAGACAGACGGACGGACGACGGACGACGGACGCATAGCGATGGCAAAAGCTCACATGGCCTTTTAGGCCAGGTGAGCTAAAAACATTCCCCGCTTCCCTTCTTTTTCCTATTCCTGTCTCAAATAGTGTAGGTGATTTGCTCCGGACAAAGCGGATCCCGTATTGGTAAAAAATTGATGTAAAATGACTATGCTCAACAACTGATATTTTTTACATAAATTATCAAAAATCAAAATCATAGAACCCTGCACCTTGATATATGTACAACTGATCTGCAAAATAAAAACTTCCTGTCTAAAATACTGTAGGAGATATGCTCCGAACAAAGGGGTTACCCTATTGTTAATAAAGGGCTACGCCGAGCGCAACATGATACGACCGCAGCATGTTGACCACTGAAATTTGGACAAGTGTAGTTCAAGGTGAATGTGGACACAGTACAGAGCTCGACACAATAAATACTAGATGGACACAAAAAGGAGCTTGACTCAGTAATTAGCTGGACACAAACTATGGAAAAAAATCAACCCTTTTGATCACTTATTGATAAAAAATAGAAATCCAAAGAAATAATATCCGTTCAGAATCTGTTGAAAAATAAAAATTTCACATATTTCAAAAATTTCAATTTTGGTCCCTTATAGCCTGGAAACAGTAAAGCTACATCAAATCTGTTGACATACCACTGTGAGCTTACAATGAGAGGAATCCAAAGAAAAAATCCCATTTAAATCAGATGAAAAATAATAATTTTAGGTTATCTACATGTTTGAAATTTTGGCCCCGTTTGGCCCCTCATAATTCAGAAAGGAAACAAGTTATCAAAAAATCTGATGGTGCAGCACCATATCAATTTTTCATAAGGAATCCATTGCAAAAAATGCATCAAAATTGGATTAAAAATAAAAAAAATAAAATTTTTGAAATTCCCCCTTTTGGGCACCATTTATCTCGTGAACGGTATATGCCACATGAAATCCGTTGACATACTACAGATTGAAAATTTCCTAAGGAACACACTGAAAGATACCCCATCAAAATCCGATTAATAATAAAGATTCTATAGTCAAATATGTGAAAACATCAGATTTAACCCTTTGTGGCCCTTCTTTTCTGAAACGGGTTGGGCCAGGAACATGAAATTATAAATAGGGCTTAAGCATGTGCTAAAAACATCATACTAAAATTTGAAAATGATCTGTCCACTAGAAACCAAGTTATGCTGTCCACAGTCACGAAAATATTAAATTTTACCCCTTTTTGGTCCCTTTTTCTAAGACGGGCGGGGCCAGGAACCCGAAATTAAAACCCGGGCTTGTGCTTGTGCCAAGACACCTCATACTAAAATTTGAAAATGATCCGTCCACTAGAACCAAAGTTATGCTATCCACAGACGCCGACCACGACTGCGCCATTCCATAATACGACCGCAATTTTTTTGCGGTCGTATAAAAATTTGACGTAAAAATGACTAAGTTCAACAACTGATATTTTTGACATAAATTATCAAAAATCAAAATCAAAACACCATACACACCTCTGATATATGTACAATGGATCTGCAAAATAAAAATTCCTGTCTCAAATACTGTAGGAGATTCGCTCCGTACAAATGATGTACCCATTTGGCAGCCGCCCGCCCGCCATTTTCACCATTTTGATAACCGGATTTTTCCAATGGAAAACCCGGTTAAAAACTGAGCTTTATAATATATATCCCCCGTTCCAATTTAATTCCAGAAGTAAAAAATAGTAATGGTGCATTACATGATACGTTTAACAAATTTTCTAAGTTAAAAGGGGAATAACTCGAGAACTATGTGTACCACTGAACCTAAAATTATACTTGGCCTGTGGTTTGTGGTAAACAATTTACATACCAAGTTTGAAGACAGTATGTCATTTCATTCACAAGTTATGAGTACAAAACCCTAAAATTTGCAACATATCCAAAGTTTCAAGGGGCATAACTCCAGTACCCCTTAGACCTCTGAACCCAAAATCGAGCTTGACCTGAGTTTTGTGGTAAACAAGTTACATACCAAATTTGGAGACCTCGTATTATTTTGTTCACAAGTTATCAGTCGGAAACCCTAACATTCACAAAATTTCAAAGTTTCAAGGGACATAACTCCAGAACCCCTTGAACCTCTGCACCCAAAATCGAACTTGACCTGAGTTTTGTGGTAAACAACTTGCATACCAACTTTGAAGACCTTGTGTTATTTCGTTCACAAGTTATCAGTCGGAAACCTTCGGGTGACGGACGGACAGACGGACGGACACACGACTGAGGGTATCACATAATACCTCGCCACTTCGTAAGGCGGGGTATAAAAAATCAACAACAAAAAATCAAGTCAAATAAATGTTTGAATTGCTGGTGCACAATGGCAATACAAATTTATTACTGAACAATCTATGAAAGTTTCATTGAATTTCAGCGAGTTGTTTAGGAGTTGTCGTCACAAAATCTTTACCCCTTTGTCAGACGGCATAACGAACGGATGGACGAACGGACACCATGATCACTATTGACCGTTAAATCAGAGGATATAATAACAAAATTGCAGTTATTTAATGTCTCAACTTCAGCAAAATATTTCAAAATAGTTATGCTTGCGGCCAACAAAATCAAAACAAAAGGTCATAAATGTAGCCAAATTGGTCTTGGTCCTTTGCATAGCAGTGATAAATAAGTCTATGACATACTGAAAAGTATCATGCAGAATTCTAAATTCTCTTTTTTCGTGAAATCTGCTAAATTTACTAACAGGTGTGTGAACCCTAATAGATCTCTCGCTTGTCCCTGCTTGGCAAATAACCTAATTAAAAAGGCCATGAAATTGAGATTACAGACGTAAGTCGTAGGACAGATTTTTATGTAGTACTAAAGACCAACTCATAAACCAAAGTTAATCGACCTACCACTATAGATTCAGAGACCTGTAAAAAATTCATTAGACCATGAAATTGAGGTGACAGACAAAAAACGATATAGTAGACTCTCGTGTACTACATGAGCCCGACACAATTACAAAATTATTGATCTGTCATTTATTTAGTTACTGAGAAACTGACCTAATCAGCAAAAAAAAATACATCATCACCAGACATTAGGTCAAGTTTTAACCCATTTGACACTACTTTTGCCCTACCCCTAAGTTATTGAGAAACCCGTCTACAGACATAACCTAGAACCTGAAAAGGAGGTTACGGTAAAAATCCATATAGAAGCCAGTCATGTACTACTCAAGATCAAACCTACATGACAAAAATCATTGCCCTACTACTTGCATTATTGAAAATCTGGTCAAATCAGAAAAAAAATCAACCATGTTAAACAGACCAAGATATAGCAACCAATGACTCAATCATGACAAACTGTCATATACTATCATACATATACCAAACAGCATTGACTAATCTTTTGTATTTATTGAGAATCAGACCTAGCTTGGGAACTTCAGGGTAAAATTAAGGTCAAATTTTAATCATAAAACTTAACAATTTTCACTAGACAATGAGACTGAAGTCAAAGTCGACGTCCATTTAGCAGACTGTCATGTACTAACAAGTTATAAACCCACTATCATTGACTTCTCACTTGTAATATTGACAACCAGAACTAATTTTAAAAAAATCTAGTCTTGTCACTGAACTGTGAAATTGAGGCCAAGATTAAGAGCCATATGGCCTAGTGACAAGTACTAAATAAAAGTAAGCTGTAAGCTACATACCATTGACTTATCTCTTATAGTTACCGAGGACCTTAGCTGAAGCTTAGTTAAAGAGAAATTGGTCTAACAAGTAAAACTTAACATGGTCATTTGACCGTGAACTTGAGGTTAAGGTCAAAATCCATATGAAAGACTGTCTTGTTTTTTAGCATAACCAACCTATAAAGTATATATTATGTACTTACATTTTGTAGTTATATGAGAAACAGACCTAATCCGGGTACTGGAAAGAAACGTCACATGATTTTGTGTCCGATAGAGTTCAATGTAAGCTAGCTTTGAACCAAAGACTATGTCCCTATATCAAATGCTTCACAGCCGCCGTCGCCGTCACGCTTTGCACTCTAATGTCTCGGTTTCCGAGACTTTCGTCACGGGCGAAACAAGAACTACAGCCGAAACTACAGAAACGGAATTTTATGGAAGAAAATTATAAACCGAAAATTTCTTCTGAAAAAGAAGGTTGTTTAAAATAATAACAAAATTTTGAAAGTGTTTATCTGCAGAAAACCATTTTTTTAGTAATAAACAAAACCAAAAATTCCACTCGCAACTTTGGAATTTGACATATTTCTTTCCATTCATTTCTTGTTTTTAAAGGAAAACGTTGTTGACATACTAGTAAGTTTCGGTAAAATGCTCGTTTTTTCTTTTCTCAAAATTAAACATAAGAAGACGTTTAAGTAATAAGTTAAAGAATATCTTTTAATGAAAAGCTTACGACGACAAATGGATGGCAGACAAAGGATGCCAAGCGATTTTCAAACAGAAAATCTCATTTTCTTGTGTTGCTTTAGATCACTCACCAGTCCTTGTATATTAAAAGGCTTGTATCTTCCAATCGTCAATCACAAACTTATATTAAGGTACAAAGAATATTGAACTAGGACAAAGATATCTTCTTTATCACGTACATCAGGTCGAAAGTTTTTTTTCAATATTTTTGATGGAGTTTTGAAATATAAGACTGTTCAAGATTTGTTTATAAATAATTTTTGGGAACAAATAAAAGGATATGGAGTAAATGAACATGGGACAAAATCCCTATAACCACATTGTTAGATTAAGCAAATGGAACAACGCTTAAATTGTTGTTCATCTTGAAGTCCCCATGACCTAAAACATGACCTATACATCAACTTGATATGCGTATAGAATTATTTGTAAACGGTGATGTCTAAAATAATAGGTTCGAGTAAAAAAAGGTTTCTATTTTCCTTTTTTTTTGTAAGCTGAAAAACACGAAAAAGAAGACAAAAAGTATCAATAGGTTAAGATTTTGAATTAAGCGGCTTCGCCTTACTATATGAAAGCTTAACTCAGAATCCGATTATGAAATATAATATAACAACGAAATTACAATAAAAATTTACGACATTTTCTTACCATTTATACGTATTTTTCTTCCATCTTGGGATTGTGATGGACCACAACCCATAATTCCATATAATTATGATCATATCTCCGTTCCAGATAGTCTTGCAATATTAATATGCTATTATATTAATTAAGTAGAAGAAGAGAAGGTACTAAAGTAAACACATATTAACAACATGTCTTGTAAATTAATTAACTCTATATCCAAGAACCATTGACGAACATCGGATAAAATAGCGAATTGGCAGAAGAGTGCTGTTTAAATCGCGTTACTAAATAAATTATTCAGTGAATTTTGTTTAAATTTTGAAATAGTGTTACATAAAATTACAGCAATAGTCACTGTTTATTTCAAAACAAAATCATGTCATCATTTACAATGGCTATGTTGACATATCTAATTTTGTGATTTTTATTTAATACATCTATATTCAACAGTTTGTTTTCCCTAGTGCATGTTCAAAGTGAAAGAAATGCAATCGAGTTAAAATGTATTGTTATAGATGTGATTTAATTTAGCAGTTTAATTTCCAAAAAATAATAACGATCCCCTTCATCCGCGTGTAATTGGACCGATGCAACTTTTTTATGGAAACTTCATAAGAATGCACAAACAATTCTTAGAATTAAATCTTCAAAAAAAAATCTGATATAAATCATTTTTAGAATTAATTCGGTATTCTGATATAAATCATTTTTAGAATTAATTCGGTATTTGTATTACTTCTGCTATTTTTGGTAAACTTCATAAATCGTAATCAATGTCGCGCAAAGGATCATTCAGTCTGAGAGTACTTGCAAGCATAGGTTGAATTATGTAGTATATTAATATAAATAAAACATAATATTTAAGAAAAGTGCAATAAGGTTTTGATGAAGGATGATGCTGAACTTTGATGGAAAGATTTTTTGACTGAAACATGATAACTGAACTTTGATTTGTTGCATTGTATACAAAATATCAAATGATTATCTGAAAGCATGATGAACAAAAAACTAAAAACGATCGTATTAAAGCCTTTATCCCATTACACAGCTAACTAGAAAATGTGCAATTGCTTTATCTTTTCAATCATGTAAAAAATAGTAATGGTGGATTACATGATACCCCGCCACGTTTCACAAAATTTCTAAATTAAAAGGGGCATAACTCCACAACGATGTGTACCACCGAACTTAAAACTATACTTGGCCTGTATTTTGTGGTAAACAATTTACTTACCATGTTTGAAGACAGTATGTTATTTCATGCACAAGTTATGAGTACAAAACCCCAAAATTTGCAAAATTTCAAAGTTTCAAGGGGCATAACTCCAGAACCCCTTGGACCTTGGAACCCAAAATCGAACCTGACCTGAGATTTGTGGTTAACAACTTACATACCAAGTTTGAAGACCTTGAGTTATTTCGTTCACAAGTTATTAGTTGGAAACCCTAAAATTCGCAAAATTTCAAGGTTTCAAGGACCCTAACTCCAGAACACTTTGGACCTCTGAACCCAAAATCGAACTTGACCTGAGTTTTGTAGTAAACAACTTACATACCAAGTTTGAAGACCCTGTGTTATTTCGTTCAAAAGTCATCAGTCGGAAACCCTAAAATTCGCAAAATTTCAAAGTTTCAAGGGGCATAACTCCAGAACCCCTTGGACCTCCGAACGCAAAATCGAACTTGACCTGCGTTTTGTGGTAAACAACTTGCATACCAAGTTTGAAGACCTTGTTCACAAGTTATCAGTCGGAAACCTTCGGGGGACGGACGGACGGACAGACAGACAGACAGACAGACAGACAGACGGACGGACGGACGGACGGACACACGACTGAGGGTATCACATAATACCTCGCCACTTCGTGTGGCGGGGTATAAAACCAGATAAGTACATTTAGCTGTAAGTTGTAACGGGGGACGGAAGGACAACCCTGTCACTATATAACCCCACTTATGAAGCGGGGTTATAAAAAGTGCAAAAATAGTTATTTGATTACAAATTTGAAATTTAACAAGATGTGTTTTTGTAACACTACATATGCTCCCAAATTCTACAGTAAAATATATGAAAATGCCGAATTTAACCCTTTCTGACCTGTGACCTTGACCTTTGACCTAATTTTTTTGCATAATTATGTTCCTCCTGACAAAACCTATACACTTGCCAAGTATTTAAAGTCTACCTTACATAGTTCAAAAGTTGCTTAATACCATAAAAACACCCAGTTCAACCCCTTTATTCTGAAACAGATGAAGCCATTTTGGGCCTCTTGTTTATTGAAATGGTTTAAATTGTTCAATGTATCTGTTTAAACATGCTATAAGAAACCTACTGAAAAATACAAAATCAAAATCTGACAAAAAAAATTTAAAATTCATTTTTTTCTGTTCGTCCCCCTTTGGGCAACTAACCATGTTTCTAAATGCTGTCTCAAATCTGTTGACATACTACAGCCATGGCAGTTGTGCAATTTTATTAGCAATAACATAAAACAAATCCTGTCTCAATGGGATTAATAATAAGGATTCTAAAGTCAAATATGTGAAAACAGCCAATTTCCTCCCTTTTTAACCTCTGTGACCTTGCCCTTTGACCTGACCTAATTTTTTTGCCTATTTATGTTCCTTTTGACTAGACCTATACACTTGCCAAGTATGAAAAGTCTACCTTACATAGTTCAAAAGTTATAGCCAAGGTTAAAGTTTCGGATGCACAGACAAACAGACAGACAGGACAAAAAACAATATATCCCTCGATCTGGGGGCAAAAAAGGTTTCAAGCTTACACTAAATACTTACCTGTACTTGAACTAAGTGTCTTCTTTTAGCATCTGAAATAGTCAAACATATGAAATCAAAATAAGAAGGTTCACTACAGACTTTTTAAACAGAGACCCTGTTCTTCTAAGTTTTGTCGATTTAAGCTGGACCAACTACTTTAAATATCTTAGAAAATTTTTATCTATTTACAAAAACTTGAAAATATGAACCCCGAAGCAGACGTTTTTGTCAAATGCTATATTGCAGATTAAAAGGACAAGTTAAGATATTACTTTATCAGATGAATTTATTGAAAAAAATTATTAGAGAAAGAATTGGCATTTTGACTGGTAATAAAAATTGAGATGAGGCTGAAAACTCATTTATTTTGTAGACTTTTGTGTTCGTTACTCATCTGAAAAACGTATACATCATGATTTTTGGATCTTCCATTCATTGTTGTTGAGAAATTACAAAATACCGAAGTAACTGTAAATTTATGAAAAAGAAAGGGAATGGGGTAAATGTCAAGGAGACAACATCCCATATCCAGGTTAAAACGACCAAAAACAAAACATCTAGGGGTCACCATATGGTCTTCAACACAGTGAGGAACCTCACACCATATAGTAAGCCCTAAATGGCCCCGAAAAGGTAAAAAAGTGAATAAATCAATGGAAGCAAACCACATCCAATAACCCAAATATCAAGAAACTAAAATTTTATAAGAAGACAAGGACAAGCCAATGACCAACATATTCCTGACTTGGGACAGGCGCAAAAATTGCGGTGGGGTTAAACTCGTTTTCTTGGATCCAAACCCTCCCCCTATGTGTGGTGAATGGCTAAAAATAAATACACAAAAAGACTCACAGTAAAAATCAAACTAGAAAAAAGTCCAACTTATCAAGACGAGTACCCTTACAAAGAAGTACATAAAACATGAAGACAATACATACAGGTACTGTCCGGACAATGCTCGCAGTTACTGACAGCTAGCTAAGGACATAATTTCCGTTGACTATGATATCAAGCCTTCTTACATATGAAATTTCAATTGAAATACTTCTAAATAGATTTGGTATAACAACATCATCAATTATGAAAGAAGAACATGATATTGTGCAATGCCAAATACTGCCAATATGAAAAATTGTTTAAATTTAGTTATGGTGTAAAGCGTTTAGGCGATGATCAATATTTTTGCCAACAAAAACCAGAAGTAAAGATTTAATAACAATGCTGTATTTATATCCTTTATGAATAAGTTTGTTCAACGGATTAATAAGTTTGGAAGGACAATTTTTGAATTTATGCGCTTTGTAAATGATATTTCCATAGAAGTTTGGATGTGAAATGCCCTGATGTATAAGAGCCCTGCATGTAGAACCAAATTTTCTTAATAAGTCAATGTATCTATAATAAAATTTAGAGAATGTCTTTATCAATTTATGATATCTAAACCCTTGATGCAGAAATTTTCAGTGAGACAAAGGTTTCGGTCGTTGAAGTCAGAAACATTACTACATACTCGTGCATATCGAACAAGTTGTGAAATGTAGACCCCGTAAGAAGGGGCTAACGGAACATCGCCGTCGAGATGGGGGAAATTGACTATAGGGAATGAAAAACCATCCCTTTTATCATAAACCTTAGTGTTTAACTTTCCTTGATTTATTGATATATCAAGATCAAGAAAAGGAGTATAATCACTGCTGCTATTGGATTTATTCAAAGTAAGTACTGCAGGATAAATTTCATCTGTAAATTTAGAAAATTCAGGATTATTAAAAGCAAAAATATCGTCCAAATCTCAATATGTATTGTTAAATTTATCCACTAAATGCTGTTTAGAAGGGTCTTTTTGAATTTTTGCCATGAATTGTGACTCGTAGAAATTAAAGAAATAAATCTGCTATGAGAGGTGCACAGTTGGTACCCATAGGAATACCTATTTTTGCTGATAGACTGTATCACCGAAACGAACAAAAATATTATCAAGAAGAAAATTTAATGCTTTTATCATATCCTGACAAGTCCAGATGGTATATTTGTTATGTTTGTCTTCACTGAAAAACGATTTAAATGTATTGCAACAAATGTACGTACAGCCTGATTTTTTGAAGGACCATTTGATCAAATACGAAAATTTCTCTTTGATGAGTTTCTGCATATGGTCATTTCGACAACTAATGTCTATTCAGTGCAGATAAAATCTAAACATTTGGAAAACCTTAAACTCAAGGATATTTAAAAACTATTACAGAAACTATGTTACAAGGAAATTGATCACAATATTAGATAATGCGAGTTCTAGGTGAAGGGCTACCTAAACAAGTACCACCCAGAGAAATCTACCAAACACTATGAAAAACTAAAGAATGAGTCTATAAGACACGGATGCCCTGCCGTAAAATTTATTGCAATAGAGAACTTCAGCGATTTATTTGATTAAACACCTAGTTGTTAATAAATGGACCTAATGCAAAAATTAACAGTCATTCATGTGTAAAATGTCGGTCAAAGTCAAAGAAAAAAATTGTCTAACAATTAGGATGTGTCTCTTCATGAAATATCATATGTTGTGTAGTTGTTTAGAAATGGACTTTATCTAAATTTATGTAAATTCTAAAACCTAAGGATTAACTCCCTCCATCGTAGTTTTGTCCTTGGCTATATTTGATATCACTTATTATTTGGATTTCGTTTGGTTTTATGCATTTTAAACATTTTTGAAGTTATGGATTTCCTTTGTTTGGGTTCTAGTGCTGCTGATGAGGAATTAATTTCCGAAATGGCCATACAGCTCATTAAAATTGTTCCAGTTGGAGTGAACATATGTGTTATGGTCTCATGTTCATTTACTCCATATCCTTTCGTAAAATATTTAAAACACAAATTTAACCAAAAGTTACTCAAGCATAACATGTAGGTCAAAGACACTTAACTGTCTTTGATTTGAATAGCATCTGTCAAGGGGATTTATATGATGCAACACGATTGTGATAGCATGTTTAGTTGTTGAGAAATAGACCTAAATGCAAGATTTAACAAAAGTCACCCAAGCATAAAATATAGGTCAAAGCCACTTATTTCTTGATGATTTGGGTAGTACTCATCAAGGTGATTAATATGGTGAGACATCATTGTGGTATGATGTGTACTTGATGAGAAATGGACCTAAACGCAAAATTTAACAAAAGTCACTCAAGCGTAAAATATAGGTCAAAGCCACTTAATTCTTTATGATTTGGGTAGTGCTCATCAAGGTGATTAATTTGATGAGACATCATTGTGGTATGATGAGTAGTTGATGAGAAATGGACCTAAACGCAAAATTTAACAAAAGTCACTCAAGCGTGAAATGAAGGTCATGAATCCCTAATTGTTAGTGAATCTGGTAGTACTAATCAAGGTGCATGTACCGATGTAATATTATTAAAATATTACAAGAGGTAACCAAAATATGGACCTAAACGCAAAACTTAACATCGGGAAGTACGGACGGACAAGGGTAAATCTATATGCCCCTTCAACTACGTGGCGGGGCATAAAAATTGCAGTTGTTGAGAAACTGATCATCATGCTCACTAAATCCTTAAAATGCTGGTCAATGTCAATAGTCATGTAGTAAAAAACTGCCAAAATTACTTTATATCCAAAAGATATCATTCTACTAGTACTGAGAAATTAACCTACTAAAGGACTGGCAAACACCACTCCTCAGCTACAAATATCATATGTTCTCTTCATTTTTTGTAGGAAGTACAATGAAATGAACTTCCTCAACAAATTTGAAGTTCAAGTATGATAAACAAACTGTCAGTTCAAAAAAGAATAACATTAGAACAATGTTAACATCGGAAACAACACGAAATAAAGACAACCTATGAATACGGCACAGAAAATAATTAAAGACACACTTCAAAGATGATCAACACGAAAGCAAGGCAATGAAATACAAAACTGAGCGGTTCATTCAGTTGACCAAATGCAGATGGAAACGGTTTCCAAAGTATAGAAATTCGGTTAAACTTCAAAGGTAAAAACAGACTGTATTCCGGGGAAAAAAGTATGCCTATCTGCTCAGAGTGTTTTAATTGAGAACGATATATAATGAAATTCTACAAATGAGTATAGATTCTTCTTGCCTTAAACAGTTCTAGTAGTTAATTTGTTATCATTTCTAGGCACAAAAGGAGTTAAGTCTGTGAAATGTGCGTAGTAATATTTGCATATCTCAACATCATTTAGTTAACGACTACAAAGTTGAATGAAATTCTGTTTGGTGGTTTAAGAGATACTGTTTCAGTTGAAGCTAGCTTCATCAAATTTGAAGGTTTAAGTTTCACAACAAGTTAAACAGACTATAAGCACAAAAATTTAACACTGTCGTTAAACCATGCGATTGTTCTAAGGTTAATGTCAATTGATCTGATGTACTATTCAAGACTAACATAACTGTATACAATACAGAACAAAGAGAGGCATACTATTACTCTAAGAAACAATATTTTTTCATTCACAAAATCGCCGATATAATATCAAAGCGCTATCTCCAAATCAAAGAACAAAATATTTCTTTTGAAAAAAAAAACAAAGAAATCCCAAAACATTGTGCATTAGAATTGAAGCAAAGATAAGAAGAACACAAGAAGAAGAAATACAAGAACTAGTGGGAGAAGATACCATACAGAGAAATTGGAGATTTACAACAGCAGGTACTGAGAATACTTTTACACATCTTTTTCGCTAAAAGAAGAGATCTTAAGGACTGAGAAGAGAGGAGATTAAAACGGTAAACTAACGATAAAAAATTTAATGATAAAAAAACTCTGAGGAAGTTTTGAGCATTGAGACCAGCTGAAAACGGTACAGATAGAGAAATACCAGCACAAATCAGTCAGCAAGGCATAAAATATCATCTTTAAGCATAAAATCACAAACATTATATTACTTTGATAGACCTAATAAGCAATAACACGGAGAGATTTGAATGTACCTGTAATGTTATTTGTTTTAGGTCTACCAGCTTAATTAGTTTTTTACAAGTAAAACAGGAAATTTCCTGACAAAACTTGAGTCTTACGCCTCAAATTATAATTTCTCAAGGTTAAAATAAATCCTTATCATTCTCTAAGACATCTCTTTCAGTGCTCAAGAGAAGATAGCGAGTTTGACCTTAACAACATCGAAGACACTACACAAATAAACACAATTCGATTTACAGAAGAGGAGGTGAACTAGCAAAAAAGTTGAAAAGAGCTGAGATAGTCGATGTTATCATTATCAATAAAGAAATGAAAAAAAAGCTCTGGAAGTTGGATTATAATTCAAGATGTTGCAGGAACATGTAGAAGACATGATGAGAAATATCAGTTTGCCAGACGTTTGGAATAAACCTATCATTGTCAAAATACAAAAAAAAGACCTTTAATGTGATAATAGCAATGGAATGTCGAAATGTCGATCAATACTCTCAATACCTTGCAAGGCTTCTGCAAAGTCATTTTTAAAGAATCGGGGCAGAAGTGAAGGAAAACTGAGGAACGAACACGCTATGAAGGGACATGGGACAGCAGAATATATCTTTATAATGCCAAACATCGTTGAAACGTGTACCTAATGGTATACTGCTCTACATAAACTTTATCTACTGCTGTAAAACCTTCAATACATGTTCTGGAAGATCCTCGATTCAAATGGAGTCCCGAATCTCATGACGGAGATCACATTGGAATCAGGATCTGTGTCATAGAAAATGGACAGGTTGGTTCGTCAGGATTGTGTGGTGTCAGGGGTCCTATTTATTATTGCTGTGGGATGGCATAAGGGGGAATACCCTACGGAAAAAGAACAGGCATCACCCTGCTTGGGGACTTGGACTGCCTGGATGATATTGCCCAACTATTTAGGAAATACTAACGCCGGCAGACTGTGACACTCAAAATCAACGTTAGCACAAACAAGACCAAGGTGTTGAGATTAGACAACAAAGACAACAAATCCAACTAAGATAAAAGAGATAAGTTTTCACAATATTGAGTGTTTTCAGGTAAAACAATAAAGTGTAATTTGCTTTATTAGTACCGTGTAAATGACTAGAATTAACCCCCGCTCACACAAGATAACTCAGTTATGAGTTATGAGCAAAAACACTGTCCCAAAAGCTGCTTAGTCAGGGATTTGTTCAGCCTTTGTTACTTTCATCCCTTCAGAAATTCTATGGCCGTCACCATGACATCATTGACAGATATGACGTGTCTGTGTCCCAAATAAAAACGGACATTTTTAGCTAGATTTCACGTCTTCACGGATTTGACATAACCGGATTTGACTCAACCCCAGATTGACTCACTGATAGTGTGACGGGTGCCGCTAGCGGAGCAGGACATGCTTACCCATCCGGAGCACCTGGTGTCACTCCCGGTTTTTATGGGAGTTCACACTGTCAGTGCTTTAGTTTTTTGTGTTGTCTTGTAAATCATACTGTAACATTTTAGTTTTGTCTTCGTGAGTGATGTTTGTGCTACCGATATGTCCTTGTGATTGTTTTCATACTATAGAGATTTACAAAAAGCTTTTCAAAATTTCACCATGATACTGTTTGAGGGTTAGAGAAGTAACATGTATCATGGATTTCATTGGTTTTTGTCTTAGGGTTAGAAAATAACATTAACCAATCCGCTACCAAACAGACCTTTGAAAACACTTTATTCCTTACTGATAGTGTCACGGGTGTCGCTAGCGGAGCAGGACATGCTTACCCTTCCGGAGCACCTGATGTCACTCCCGGTTTTCATGGGAGTTCACACTATGAGTGCCTTAGTTCTTAATGTTATCTTTTTATTTCCGTGCATTGTAGCTGTCTCACGTCCTAGTTTTGTCTTTGTTTTATCTGTTACCGTTTTTGCCATGTCTTTGGACTTCGATTTTTGTAGGCATCGCTTCCCTTGTTCATTCGGTATTCTACTGCCGTTGTTTTATGAGATGTGACAACAAACTTGGCATGTAGAAATGAGTATGTTGTCATGATAACTTGAAATTGCAGGATAATAACTCTCAACCCAGAGATAGAAACTCATCCTGCAAGATATTTTCTACAGTAAAACGTAATACGGGTTTTAGCAAAATTCATTGTTGACGGCCTCATTCTGATTTGAAAGATGAACAACAATAAAAGCTTTGTTCCATTGCTTTGTTTTGCCATGTATTAGTCGAGACTTTGTCTCCTGTGCATTTACTCCATTTCCCTTCATTGCTTATTTCAAAAATTCACAGGTAGCCAAGGAATTTGTAAATAATAATAAGCACTTAAAACTGTGGTGAAGTTGATTTTGGGCAAATTCCAGTTTTCTTATTCTGAAATAGATCTAGCTTTACATTCATCAGCATACATTTATATAAACAATTTCAAGGTGGACTAATGCTAGCAACAGCCATGCAACTTGTAAAGAGGTTTTTGTTGAATGATGCTATCAAAAATAACTCAAATTACATGTACAATGAAAAGATATGGAGTATATGTACATGTACATGAGACGAAATCTGTACAAATACATGGGAGAACAAAGCAAAGGAATTGTTGTTCTTAATCTTGAAGTCGCAATGAGGTCTTCAACAATGAACTTTATTTTAATTGCTCATACACAATGTTTCTGTATCTTTAGATAGCATTTTTGTTTTATAGATTTTATATAACTAGCAAATCAATGAGACAAGCAATCCCATTCACGAAAATGTATATCAATCTCATTGAAATATAAACAACAAAAAATAATATAATTTCTTGGAATAGGACTTTTCAATTTCAATAAAGTAAATTCTGCTTTCTGATGGCTAAAATGAATACATTAATAAAGTTTCAAACTCATTTGATTCAACCTGTTGGGGAGGGTAAGAACTATATACACGGAGTTGATATATGTATTATAATATAGTACAGCCAGAGTCTTGCTGTAATAAATCAATATACAATAAACGGGGGAAATACCAACATTTTCAGCAAAATGTGATTTGCGGCTTGTGACTGTAATTTTAGGTGTTTTCTGTGGTTCCGTAGCGATAGTCCAAAGGTCCATTAGTCCGAAGGTCCATTGGTCCGAAGACCCATTAGTCCGAAGGTCCATTGGTTCGAAGGTTCGATAGTCCGAAAGGGAAAAATTGTCAAAGATAAAACGATAAAACCTTTCCTAACTTCTTCCTCAAATGTGATTATAATAAACTGTGCAAATATGTTAATTGATATCATAAAGCAGTACTCACATGTTATAAACTATTAAACCACTGAGTTTGGGTATAACATTCTTCAGCTAGATCTTAAGTTGCGGAAAACTTGATAAGAGGAATATTGAATGGTAAGGATGTTCCAATCCTGTACACTAAGAGATATCTTAGCGAGTTTTTTTTTTTTGCATCATTACTTCCGATGAACATGAAAAATAAAATCTGCAGATGATCTGCATCATGCATCAATTTTGCTACAGCCTTACTGGTCCTATTGCCAAGTGTTGCACATCATGAAAATGTACAGCTGCATCAAAAGAGAAGCCCTAGAACTAGCGCACTTCCACAACCTTCATATATTAACAGTGTACTTCCACAACCTTCATATATTAACAATGTTGTTTTAATTGCCATCGATGAGTATGTATGTTTTATATGCGTTCATTTAAGGAAAATTCTGAGAAAAATTAAATTGCGTGGTAACTGGAATCTTGTGGGCACAAATGTTTGCTGATTCAAATATAACCAAAACAAATAAATTAGATCAAACCAATCACATTACAATCATGCAACATTGAAATATTACGGAAGCCCATTTTTTGAATTCGTTATAACGTATCTACATGTAATTCGTTATAACAAATTCGAGAATTGGTTTTAACAAATTTTAGTATTTGTAATAACGAACTTAATTCGTTAAAACAAATTGTTGAATTCGTTATAACAAATTTTAGAATTTGTTATGACAAATTAACTTCATTTAAACAAATTCTAAAATTCGTTGTAGCAAGTTCGAGAATTCGTTATAACAAATTGTAGAATTCGTTATAACGAATTGTTAAACTATGACATGCCAAAGTCACATAAAAGCAAGAATTTTAACAACGTCAAGATACCGTGTTTCTCGTTCGGATTTCTAGTTTTCACGCTCAAATACCTTTTATTTCAATCATGATCGAGATGAATAGTGTCTTATTGAAAGCCCTATCCCAACTACGAGATATCTTGTAGCTTGCATTCGTTGAAAAACAATAATTCGAGCTGCATGAAACCTAGTTACTTGCTTAACACCCTAAATTTGGGTTGACATTGTATGTTTTTTTACCCTCAAATTTCACCGAGATGTTTCCTTATTTTATAAATTCACGACATGAGATGAAATATAGTGTCAAAACCTTAAGATAAAGTTTCTTACGGAATTCCACTGTGTAAGCCAGTTAAATATCCCAGCTTCAGCCGAGTGAGAGCTTGAGCCTAGTAAGAAGAATGAATCGATTGGAAGGAACGTTTATTCCAACATCTAAATCAATGTTGGAACACCGTGACCCTTTTAATTGACATTCAAACCTTCGGTGGTTTCACATAGAACTTAAGATATTCCAAATGAAGTATAAAATTAAACAATGTTGTCCGAAATTTTAACAAATTAGGTTTTCTCAATGATTCAGTGTTAGGTTAAATGAACCAAATCCCACAAATTATATTATGGATGACTCGTGACTAAAAAACAACCTCTAGGTTTTTTCAGGGTGAGAACTTCAACTCGTGCTCCTGTGCAACGACTGAGTAACGATCGAAAATTAAAATACCAAATTTCAAAAGAATTTCGAAAATATGGGTTTGAGCAATAAATTTAGTATGAAAAATCTAGTATTTTGTCGAGATGCATTGTATCCGGGCCGAGATGATCGCATCTTCGCTTGGCAAGGGTTACGATCCACTCCTCTCAAGAGGAGAGGAACGGATCGTAACCCTTGGCTAGCGAAGATGAGATGATTGGTATTGGAGATAAAAACCCATCATTGCGACAGAGAGAAACACCATATCTAGACGAGATAACAGTTTTCTCAATTTTTTTGTGACTCTTGCTTAAACGAAAACTTTGTGAATTCGTAATAACAGATTTTACAATTTGATATCAGAGTTTCAAAATTTGTTTTGTTATAACGAATTAAATTCATTATAACAATTTCAACAATCTGCTTTTACGAATGAAATTCATTATAACAAATTCCAGAATGCGTTATAACGAATTCAAAAATGTTTTGATAGGTCCTATATGGGATTCCTTAAAATATAAAAAGTACGTCCGGAAACAAATGATTTCCCTACTCATAACATCATGGAATTTCTTGCTCCCATCTGCGTCATACTATTTTAACATCAGTTTTAGATGTGTGTTGGCCAGGGTGTGGTGCAATTTCCATACAAATGCTTGAAAGCCGATTTTATTTGGAAATTGTAATATCTATAATTTCGTTGAAAACTAAGGAATACTTTTCCCACAGTGCATATAGTGCTATAGATGTATGGTGTGTCACCGTCTCGAAATTCAATTTCATCATGTTCATAGAATATGACTTGAAAAGAGCCATCATGTCTGTTTTACTACCTTCATTTTTACTTAAGTACAAGACTATTTTAGTTGTGTTTCAAACTTTGTATTTGTAGCCCGTCTTGTCTCAATTCACCGTTTCAGACACTAATGGACCTTCGGACTAATGAACCTTGGGACCAAAGGACCTTCGGACCAGTGGACCCTGGACTAATGAACCTTCGGACCAATGGACCTTCGGACTAATGAAGCTTCGGACTATCGAGTGGTCCCCCATTTGGGAGGGGGTCATGATAATATTTTTGATTGTCGTGGAAGGATCGCCGTCTTGTCTCAATTCACCGTTTCAGACACTAATGGACCTTCGGACTAATGAACCTTGGGACCAAAGGACCTTCGGACTAATGGACCTTCGGACCAGTGGACCCTGGACTAATGAACCTTCGGACCAATGGACCTTCGGACTAATGAAGCTTCGGACTATCGAGTGGTCCCCCATTTGGGAGGGGGTCATGATAATATTTTTGATTGTCGTGGAAGGATCGCCAAAACATTTTGATGATGTAACTCCCTGTTCCCTTGGATCACAGGGCCTTATTACTAATTAGAAAATTTTACTATCCATGCATATAGTGTATATGCATGGTTAGCAAAATTTTCTAATTATAGTAGCAAGGATGAGGGTTGTTATCTAAACTGTTTCTATTAATTTGCTACAAGTCAAGTTTTAAAATAAGCCTCCAAGTACATAAACTCGCTTTTTTAAAGCAAGAGTTAAAGTCTCTCCATAATTTTCCGCATTACCTGTCACATATGGAAATGGAAAAGTACCTGTATCATACGTAAACAAAAACACCGGAAGTTTTGATATAGAGAAGTAAAAATAAAACGGTGACGGAAACAATTTCCGTGTCTATAGAGAAGCTTATACAATCATCAAAATTATCAGAAAAAAAGTTCCAGATGATTTTTACACATTAGGAAATTCTTTTTTACCCTCTACAAGTAAAGCTACACGTAGGGTTTTTGGAATATGTAGAAAGCCAACTATTAGCGCCATTGGCGGATCCAAAGGGGGGGGGGGACACGGTGCGGAATGGTAACGGACTTTTGGGGCTTTTTTCTGCGTTGTCTGACTAATCGGGTTCAGAAGCGGACTAATCGGGCTACGAAAACCCTACCTGTTGTAAAAACATGTACACAAAAGCAGATCGGAATGTTTATTTTCTTTGTTTATCCATTTATAAACATCCCGTACCGTCCAGTTTCTTCAAAATTTTCGACACCAATGCACAGATGGAAAGAGCAAGTTCTAAAGCGCAACTTATTTGTCCAAATACAGTAACATTTCCTTTATTCGTAGCATCTACTACCTGGCACAGTGTGAAGTACGAAATAAACAATGTCAGCAGCATATTTTTAACTTTATAAACGTGTCAGTTTGTCAGAAAACCTGGTTTTATTGTAAACCACGGACTTTACGTGTTTACGGGATATTATGAAATTTTCTGGCACCGGACTAATTTGGCACCACTGGAAAAGGACTAATCGTGCATTATTTTGTATATTTTATAATGAAGAGCAAGAAACCCAATGAATAAATGAATAAATGGACCGAAAAGAAAAAAAAATGTCCGTAATATTGTTACTTCTGCAAGATATTCACACGTATTTTATGTGTCATTCACGTCTAATTTCACCACCTTAATCTGCTTATACTGCATTTTTTCCTGATCCATATACTACCATATTATGCTTTTTCTATAATTAACGTCTTAAGTACTAAAATATGGAAAAATAAACCACGGTTGCACGACAGATATAATGAACATGCAGTCAGTATATATGTAACAGACATTTAACACAAAACTAAAGTGTCCTTCCCGATGACCCTGTACGGACACCGGAGCTTGAAATAAAAGTGATTTCATTGCACAGTTATTCGGGTTTACTCAGTTTACACATTTCCCCGACATCTTGTGTCGATGACACTGCTACT
Organism: Modiolus philippinarum; assembly: GCA_002080025.1. Lineage (NCBI taxonomy): Eukaryota > Metazoa > Mollusca > Bivalvia > Mytilida > Modiolidae > Modiolus > Modiolus philippinarum. The sequence continues at coordinate 74,923 of MJUU01021545.1, forward strand.
GTACAGAGTCGTCGAGAGCATCAGTATCCCAGTCGACCAGTACTTCTGTGTGTGCCCGAAAACTTTTACAAAGTTAATATCTAAATTTGAAAAAAATAGAGCCACAATATAATAAAAAGTATCTGCGGAAGCATCTTGCATTTTGGTAGTTTGTTGCTTAATAGGTTGCCACTATCTCATATCAAGAAAATGGTTTCCGATTTTGTTCGAATCTTCTTCTTGGTTTACAAAAACTTGGATAATCATACAAAGTATGTTTTTTTTCTGCTATTGTGCTAATTGACTTTAGAAAAGAAAATCTATATATGTTGCAAGGCTGAGTGCCGAAATTATTTTGCCCATCAGCCTGCAGCACAAAGCTTTAAATTTCTTTAACGTGAATTGATGTTTATATAATTCACTATATCTGATATACAGAAGACCTTTCAAGTGGAACTTACTTTTTTATTTTGGGCTTCATTTGCCCATTTTATTCCAATGTACAGATGGGAATTTTCGGTATATCACAATTTCAACTAATTTGTCGTTGAAATGTAAGATTCTTATAGAATTTATAAAATATGAATGTGATATCGATTCAGCGTGTCTGAGCTACAAGTAGAGTAAGCTTTTAAATGTTTGAAATAAACTATAGAGTCACAGAATGCGAAATCGTTTTACCCTCCCCGCATATAAAACCACTGTTATTTCATTTTATCTCGCTTGTGGTATTTTGAAATAGATTTATTCTAAGCATTAGATACACGCAGATCCGTATAGAAGAACAAATACATGTAAGAAAGTGAGAATCATATTTGCAATAAAGGAAACTAGAATTTGGGTTATAGTTTTGCGATTATTTGACAAATGCATTTTTATTTCGATGATATTGTGTAAAACAATTTAATGATATGCAAAAAGAAAATAATCATCAAGATTTTGTGGCAAATTTGAGTGTTTTAGAATTTCCGATCATCGAAAACTCCAAAATTGTCTACATCTATATCTCTCAGTATAGTATTTTAATACTTAGAATGAAAATCTTAATTTCACTGCCGCAAATATCCGTTTACTTAGCGTCGCCGACTCCTCGTTAATTGAATAAAATTAAATATGAATGTCTCGTCTTCCCTCATATCATATGTTTGAAATGCCTGTACAAAGTCAGGACCACTGACGTTGACATTTTTTCGCTGGTTTTGCTCCTGTTTTTTCTTTTCGCCCTTTTGAATTTGGCTCTTAACAATTATGATCGGTAATTTTGTAACCGTCATTCAGAAACCCCATGATGAGACTTGAAAGTCGGCCATTTCGCAGACCTATTTACCACTACGATATTTGTGTAGTTTCTACGTTTTTTGGCCTCAAATTACGCCCTACGCTTTTACTCGCGATTTCTACGCTTTGATACTACTAATGAGTTTGAAATAAAATTTGTGGTTGGAAAATTTCTGCATCCGGTTTCGAAACCTTTCTTGATTGTTTAATAAATATGAAGGAACCCTCTAGAGAAACTCGAAACATTTGCGTGGATCGATCTCGATGGCGCTTTGTACAGGCCACCGTAGTACCCCTATAAGTTTGATTGATTGATAAGTTTAAATTTAAGTTCAGTGAGCAATATTTCAGCTATATCAGGACGAGAACAAGTCCATCAATTCAAAAAATATAAGTAAAAGAAGAAAGATACATTGGTGAATGGGACAACGAGTTTACCACTGACAAAAATAAGAGAAATGGGTAGGGGCAGGAAATTTAGCCTTCTATACGACCCCAAGTAAGTCTGCTCTTGTATGAGGAATACAGCAGGAAAATTTATACTGCATGGGGCGTTGTGCTTCACCACATTGTTTTTCTTCAGTAGTTCGAGTTCGTTCTTTCCGCGTTTCTCTTCAATAGTTTGAGTTCGCTCCTTCCGTATTATGACCTGACTGCTATGAATAGACAAGGCATCCCCTTCACCATCCGCGGAAGCGCCAGGCAGCTCAGTAGAGGGAACTCCTGAAACCGATTAAGGTATCAGAAACATCCATGTGATCCCGCCACGTACATACATGGCGGTTATGTGCCTTTATTTTATACAGAATGTTCAAACTGGTGGCAAATAATGAAATAATTGCCAACTACAGCCATAAAAATTCATCAGACCACATTATTCAACACCGTAACTGGTGTGTATTGCAAGGGTCATCTGGTGAAGAATCAGTTTAGAGGGGCTTCCTGTATAGAACTAACGGGGCGCGTGTTCAAATGTTGGATAAGGGAATGTCCTGTGTGTGTTGGGTAGTTATGTCATTATACGGAAAGCCTGATGATCGCGAACCATTGTAGACAAAATGTGTAGAGAAACACCACGCCGCATTAAGTATTAAGATAGACCCTCTATATTTTTCGTACAAGAGTCTGCTGGGAGTCGTATAGAAGGCTAAATATCCTGTCCCTACCTATTTCTGATTGACAATCAAAATTTGTTATCCCA
>MJUU01021546.1:10002-44616 GCA_002080025.1 Modiolus philippinarum
ATCAGTGCAGATAAAGCCCGAATATTTGGAAGTTCATTATCCGAAAACTTGTAAAATCTGATAGAGAACAAATAACCAAAAGGACCTAAATAGAAAAGCCAAAAAAGTTATTTTACGTATTCTTATTATTTTCAACACTACGAAAAAGAAACTCTCCATATAATTCTACCTTAGTACTTAATTTTATGTTGATTTGTTTCTGTTTGGTCTGTTTTTATATGATTGTTGTCTCCATTTGAACTTGTGCCTTGTTTACTATATTTTTGACCTTTAAGTACGAAATTCCATTCAGTATAAACCCGATTCTGCTTCAAACTTAAGTTGTGTTTTTAACTAAACTGCACATGATTGAAATCTGTCAAAATATTGTTTAAAGGTTTAAATGCAGTTTTGACAGTCAGGAATAGTCGGTTTTTGTTTAAATTCGTTGTTAAGCACTTCCAGTACCAAACTAAACAAACCACCACTTGGAACGGCAAATTATTAAACAATCGCAACAAAAACAATGGTTTTGGTTATCGGTGTCCTTTATGTAGTACCGTTTTCCCAAGCATTGTTAAATGGCTTAAAAGGGCACAAAAGGCTATCTTCGGCTGCCAGTTTGTCAGTAAAATATACAGGTGAGCCATACATTAATTTTATTATTTAGAGGTGCACTTACCACTGACCACATTTATTGAAAATGGCCCAATATAGGAACAAAATTCACATCTAATTGGTCATACCTCTTCCAAGAACTGATACGATCTACTACTATACATGTGATCAGTGATAATAACGACGACATCTAGCTCGATTTATTCCAAATCACTGTCCGATTGAAATTCCCCATTAAAATTCACCTTTATATGGAATATAATCTTTCTTATGATTCTGTGTTCGTTGCTTTACTTCTCAGAAGTGAAACTGTACCAACGATTATCGTCCACTAGTGATGTCAGACGCCACATTACCTCCATTCGCTGGAAGTTAGTACATAAGTCTGATTGTTCTTGTTTGTCTGTAATGGTTAGAACATTTCGTTTCATTATGGTGATCCTACTGCTTATGTTCTTCATGAGCATTTATAAATTTTCTTTGATTTAAACTCTTCCGAAATGTAATTTGACATGTTTCCAAATGGTCATTTTTGGAAACTAAATTACAGTTACTTCAAATGGAATCCAAAATAAAAAGGGAAATCTGCAGTGTCCTTTTGATAGGTTTTAAATTATAAACGGACCATACTGACTCGATTTTTGTATGTTTAATTGTTGATTGATGTTAAAGCAAATGTGATAGCATTAACTTAAGATTATGGGGTAATATTACCCCAAGATTACATTCAACATTGGTTGGGGTAATCATGATCCCGAAGCATTCAACGTGGGATGGGGTAATATTACCCCAAGATTTTAACTCTGATATAATGTTGAACACAAGATGGGATAATATTATTCCACAATTTTTTGATTGACATAACACCGAGCATTTGATGGGGTAATAATACCCTAAGATTATTCGGTGTATTTAAATAATTCCCCTTGAAGACTAGGTTGGAACAGATGACGAACTTTGAAATGGTCTCTAAATTATGCGCTAAAACTTGCATATATGTATATCAATCACGCCATCATTTCTACGTTACATAAAACAGTGAATGGCAAGAATAAGATATATATATACAAATGCCATTTGTGGAAATTTTGCAAAATATCCAAAAATCAATGCAAAACAGCAATAAGCAGACAAGGGAAGAATGATCTCCAGAAGAAAGGAATGAAACGAGTAATGGCAAGTAGTGCGAAAGCAAATCGTTCCTGAAAATGCTGCTAGAATTTTGATACGATGTGGTTGTATACCAATCCATGTACAAAGTGTCTTTTTATACCTTTATCATGATATAAAAGGGATAAAAAGAATTGTATTGAGCCAACAATTGAGGCATTGAAGACATTTTTGTTCGCATGTACTTTCAGGTTTTTCGTCCATTCATTTTTTTTTTCGCTATAAATTACTTGTGTTGACTGAAAGTTATCCAAAACTTACTTGTCTGAACATGTAAATATACTTGTTAACGATATTCAATACAGATAATTTACTAGTTTGACATGTTAAAAGTATAAAAAAATGACAAAAACATAATCATTAACTTTTTTCCGTTACAATATTTCAATATCTTAAAGTTCTTGTCATTCAATTAAATAAATAAAATATTTACAAGCACATAAAACGCTCTGGGTAATTAAGTTGTTTCCGGTATCATAGAAAACGAAATTAATTTCCTTCATAAATTTTCATGAAACAATCTGTTGAATTGCAAAAGGATGCACTTACTAAAACGAATTATTCGGCAAATACCGATTCTCCTGAGTGGACAGCACGGACTCGAACAACTTCACAGATATTCCGTTGATTCAAGCAGCTAACTCTACTTTGATGCTGGTCCGAAAACAAATATAATGTTCAAATTAGCAATATATTAAGTAAAGAGAACAAAAGACATAAGCTGTCAAGGGGTATGTAATATAACTTATGACATAAGCTGTCAAGGGGTATGTACTTTGGTATTTGGCCCTGTACATGGACTGCTGCAAAAATCTGAAGGAAAACTGCTAAGAGGATGACCAAAAAGAGAAATACTTATGAAAATTATATAAAGTGGTAGTAACTATCGAAACGATGTAAAAGGACCAAAAACAAGACCCGAAAGAAAGCCATTGACAGTTTAAAGGAATTTTCTCAAATATGTGAATTGCAAGCCCTTAAAACAAGAAACAAAAAAAGTTGAGAGCGCCATAGATACATCATAATATGCGAAATTCACTGAATGTAACTGAGTGTTTTGTCAGCCACCTTCATATTGTCTACGCATTAGGACTTTCTCAGTAAGGAACAATTATGTCGAAAATCCTGAATTGAACAATGTTCATTTTTCTTAGATGTTCAATAATTTTTTATCATTTAAAAAAAATTTTTTACACACATTTAAAAAAATGAAGAGAGAAACAATATAAAACTAAAGATTGACATGCTCCGCGTATGGTGTTTGTGTCTGTTTGACACATATGATGCCCCGATAAACACGTGTTTTGTTTTTGTACGGACGGACAGACGAACAAAGGTACAACAATATGCCCCTGACTTTTCAATTTGTCGGGGGGGGGGGGTATAAAAATTATTCTTAGATTCCAACATCATCAAATTTGGATTTTACATGTATTACCAACATACATGTGACTGCATATTATATTACATGTCAAATTTACAATTACTCTTTTCTTAGTAATAATTGTATTTAAGACATGCCCTAATATTCAGAATGTTTCAAGTTTCTATTTTTTAATCAAAATACCATATGATGAATGGGGCTACGTTTTCGTATGCAGATGTAAAATTAAGTAACTTTGTCAGTCAATTACCAAATATGCAAAATATTTTTTCCTGTTTCATCTACACTGCGAAATTTTTCAAAAAAGCAGTAGTCAATTTTAAACTCAAATTAACTGAAACCTTGTTGTTATGTTATTTCGAAAATTGCCATTTTGGCATAATTTGATGTTTCTTTTGTGTTCTGTATTTCTTTGTCAGAAAAAAATTGTTTACTGTTTTAACACCCCTGTTTGCACTGCGAGGAGATGGTTCTAAATGAGAAGGCATTTACTTAGAAGTCAGTACTTCGGTGCTGAATTGAAAACGATTCAATTTGGTAAATTGGAATATCTTAATTTTCGAAAATTTTGTTTATCTCACGCTTGCATTCCTTTGTTTTTATTATAGTTGATTTTGGCTTTTATACCAGCTTTCGCACAACTTCAGGGAAAGTTCATCGTCATCGAAATGTTTTGATTGATCTGCACTGGGAGACATAAGTTGTCGAAATGGTCATTTGCAGAAACTAACGGTATTAATTATTTATCAAGATCTTATACAAACAATTGTCTAGAAAAAACAGGAAATACAAAATAACCACCAAAAATATACTGTTTCCTTTGTTGATATAGCCATTAAAGATATTATAATAATTAAAATGATAAACAAGATATTTTAGATTGTCAAGGCAACGATTGACAATCATGTTTATTAGTGAGGCAATATAAAAGAAGTTATTCTAAGATAAAAAAAAACACCCTTGTTTGAAATATACATGTAAAACAAACATATAAATCAAAACTTCGAAATCTACATCTCGTTTAACCACCATGAAAGACAAAGAGTGAGACTGCATTTTATATTACATGCCAAATTACTCTTCCTAATAAAAAGCTATATTATACAAAATGAAGGCTGCCCTGACAGCATAATACGCCTATCACCAAGCCAAACATGCATTGATGATGTATAAATAGATCAACGCAAAACGAATTATAAACTCGGGGAGTGTAAAATGTGATAAAATAAGGTATATCTCCTTTAGATATAGTTTGTTCGTTGTATTAGCTTTCTGTCCTTTTTGCATTTATAAACACACTCCAATTTTTTTAATGTTTTTTTTTTATTTTCCGGGCTATTGAAAGAATGAAGAGGGGTTTTCTATAAATGCACATATTGTGCATTTATTTTGGTACTTAGATTATAGAGACATTAACGAAGGAAACCTTAATATTCCAATGCAATGACTTTGATTCTACACAAAAATCGCCACCAAGAACCAAGTTTTAATCCACACATATAATTATACAATAACTAATCCTATCAACTAATAGGATTAGTTATTGTTTTTATTATATAGATTTTCTTTTCTTAAATTTAGTGGTTTATTTTAAGATTCATTGCATGAACTTCGTTTTCGATGTTAATCCGCTGAGACGTTCACTTAACAACAACGTTGACAACGTCTATTGTGACGTCACTTCCTAGAGTGAAATTATGGAGAATTATTTCACAGTTAATTATCACTTTTATTTCACTGAGAAATTTCCATCTTTCACTAAATACCGAATGATTATATTAATAAGCAAAGAAATGACGTAAAGTATAGAAAACTGCATAATTTGAATATTATACAATTATGGCACTTCTACGAGATCAATATGGGGTTTAACGGAGCAATAAAGTAATATTGAACGAGGGTTTACCCCGAGTTCAATATTATCTTTTGCGCTCCGTTAAACCCCATATTGATCGAGTATAGAAGTGCCATAATTGTTTTATTATATTTGATTGACATGACTGAAGTCACTGATGACAAACAAAAGAGGAGTGGTATATTTTATTGTGGGTGTTAAAGGGGTGTGGCTTGTAAATGTCAATCAAAGTAAGTGTGCAATATGATGATTTATCATGATCAACTGTGCAATATGATGTTTTATTGAGTAGACGTTATACATAGAAATAAAAGTACAAATATAATAAAACCATAAACTCACAGAAATACTCTTCAAGAAAAAACCAACACAGACCAATTTCAATATTACTCTGTATAAAGCAAAGGTAAAAATATATTCACATTAAATAGAATAACTGAAAGTGTAGGAATTCAGTTTACCGACAGACGAACAAACGGTATAGCATAATAAACCCGTCCATATAAACGGGCGTATAAAGACGCATGCTCCTTTTTCATTTTTCTATGAGTATTTCAACTGAAAATATTTAAACCCAAAAACCAATTAAATGATTAAATGTTGAATGTTTAATCCCCTGTTTCTGATGATGATGTTTTGGTGCCACCATTAACGGTATATCCTCTATAATTGGGAGGCATTTCGTCTTCAGGGCACGTCCCAGTAACACATGATCGTGTGTTGACGTCAAATTGTCCACCTTCTGGACAACGTTGGAAAGAATAAGTCCCCATATTACACTGTGCATAGAGAGAACAGGTTCCATGACATTTTATTGCCATTCCGTGTTGACATGGTCTACATTGTGCAGGAATAACACAGCCATACCCAACATCACATGCTGAAAATGTAACAAATAAATATCTATTATTCAATGTAAATCAAACTCAATTTATTTTCTTTTTTTTTTGTCATCTAGCATCGTACAATACCATGTCTATCGAAATTTTATACATATTGACGTACATTATTTTTCTAAATATGCACGTGGAAAGTTAGTTAAGAAAATTAAGATCATTTATCAAAAGAGAGGTACAAACTCAAAATCATGTCTATAACTTTAGGACATGAATATGAAGTTGTATGTTCAGAATTTCAAATAAGCCTTGACCCACTGACAGCTGGAAGAAATCCAGCTGACAATATTAAAACTGAAAAATATGTTAATTTATAACTTTTATATTTTTATTACTGTCGCATCGTTTTCAAGAGCATCAGCTAATACAGCGACATGCTGCTTAAAAAGAAACCTTACCCCATTTCCTTTCTTTTTCAGACTTGTGAAAAAGTAGAGAACTTGCACAAAAATGAAACATTTCGATTTTAAATGGGACCACACCACATAGATACAGACACATAATTACAAGCTGAAAACAGTAATATAATTAAGAAGAAAGGGATTTGATTTTCCCTTTCAAGTTACTAAAGACGCAGAAGGCACTAAAGACGCAGAAAGAACTTTGTTTAGAGGTGAACACCAAAGTTTGTGAAGGATACGCTGAAATAATTGCCTATCGTTTAATGCTTAAGGTTAAATATAAAAGCTGACATCTGACGCAACAAAAAGATTTCAAGGTATGCTTGATTTTGGTATATTGACGATGATTTATATCAATATTTCATTACAGAGGACTACAATCCATGTAGTTTCTTCTTATTATTCAATTACCATAAGAAGGGAGAGTTGACATAACACATCGTTTCAGCCACCCGACAATAGAACATGAATTCGAAAACTTAAATCTTAGGATATTCCCAGAGGGTATTCACCAGCCCAGTAGTCATTACTTCGGTGCTGACCCGAAAGCCGATTGCATTTGGAACCTTACAATATCTAATTTTTTTGAAAATTTTTTTTTGAAAACAAAAGAGTATCTCCCTCATGCAAAGCTCTGTCCTTAGCTGATTTTGCTTTACATTTAGATCACATTAGTTATTTGTTCTCTGTCTGTTTTAAACGTCTTTGAGTATATGTTCTTCAAAACGTTTTGATTTATATGCACTGAAGAGACATAAGTTGTCGAAATACACATATGCAGAAATTAAATTCACAGTAGCTTCGGTATTTAGGTATTAGGCATTTGCCATATCATTACCAACACATTTCCTAGGAACAGACGAATAAAAAAATTGCAATCACGATATCTTCTACCAAATATTTGGTAATTACAACGGATATAAGAAGAATAAGATTCCTTTTGATCTTTGTACTACAACATAACCACTGCTGGAAGAACCCTACCTTAAAGGTGGGTATGTAGAATGATAACCACACAATATAAGGAACAAGGGCAAAAACCATAACATGTTTAGAAACTTTAAATACCGAAATCGCCCCTCCAACAGTTGTGCGTTGCTGTGCATTGAAACTATGGTTGTAATAGACAGAACGGATTTTAAGCAACAAAGAAAAAAACACATAATAGGACAACACAAATTAATTATTTTGACATAAAATTTAAAGTAGCATTTTTCAATATAGGAACGGTTTTCGAATTATGACAGAATGTCTTTAGTTGTAAACGTTATATATTTTCTCTTATTGTCCATTTTGTTCAAATAACTTTTTATGTTCCTTCGTAAATTGTGTCAATATTAGTAGGCATCGTCCACTGGTGTCAACTGCACTGTGGCCACCTGTAATGATGCCTACTGTGCTATTTACACGGTTTACACATTTGCCATCTTATCTAGTCCTCTAAGCATTGTCCCCTGGTGCCCCTTGAATTCAGACTTTCCCAGTATGATGGTCTGATTACTCTGGGCACAGGCAGGACTAGTGGAACAATGCATCATTTCAATGTTTTGTTTAAATAATATTTTACAAAAATTATATACTTGAAACAGCTAATTTTTAAGTATTTTATATGTTGCAACAATTTTTTAAAACAATTTTGATTACGGTTGTATGGATTTTCTTAGTCACCTAATGACATCGACCCCTGGTTTCTACTGCATAGAGGGTACCAAATCATGCTACCTGCTGAGCTGTTGGCACGGGATAAGTATGACTTTATTTATTCTTATTCTCTTTTTACTATATTATTAAATTTATAAATTTGCCGTTGCAACTTCTTGAATGATATAGAATTGACCATACTCGCTTCAATAAATTACAATTTGCACAATGTTATTATAACTTGGTTTGTTGTGTCTAATCATATATGTTTGTACTGCTATATGCCTCCATGGGCCAGTGAGTTGTTTAATAACTTATTTATTTTCATCTAAAAAATTAGATGAGAAATAAATAAATTAAGAAGTCTTCTTTCGGGAATTGCTTGCCTACCTATCTGTTGTTAAACTAGTGGAACACCAGTCGAAGGCATCCGACTATTTGAATGAGAATAAAACACAACTTTTGAAGTTTCTTAACAAGAATTTTTTTTGTTTCAACTGTGCATATCCAAGTAGTACAACTTCATATCTCGTCAGGGCAGAAGACAGAAAATAAATCTGCCATATACAAGGGCCCTTCATATAGGAAGGTTCGCGGACCTCATTAGTTATGTCACAAAATTTAATTTACATATACATATTAGCATTTTTGGTTCACAGAGATAAGTAATTTTACTGTATAACAATGTAAAAGAATTTTTTATCTTTTGTAACTTTGTCATTATCCGTCAGGTTTTGGATCTGTAAAATGCGTCAAAACATTAAGATTTAAACTTTATTGCTGTCGATTTACTTTTTTGAAATTTCTTGTAGAAAAAATATAAGGTTTAAAAAAGGGCCGAAATTTGTATACTTTATAAAAACGCTATTTATAGATATTGAAAATAAATATATCTTAAAGGTCAATACCCTGTAAAAGTGTAAACATTCCAGAATTTTGATCAGATGAAATTATCAAGATACCTCAATTTCGTAAGAGTGAATTGAACATTTTTATGCCCTTGTTAATTATCATTATTTCTTGCCAACCAAGACTGTGACGTCTAAATATGATATTAATTTACTGTCTTATGTACACATTTGAAGATCGCTGAGATCAAGTTTGCAAAATAACATTAACATGAACTCCATTGTATCTATTTCTAATCTATGGATCAGAGAAAAAACTGATTTCTTATTCCTACTGGCTCAATCAAGAAAACATATATTTCACGAATTCGAAAAAAAAACATGGCCTATTAGCATGATTAGGTATCAAATACATAATTTTATTCAGAGGGAGGTGTGAAAACATATGTTCGTTAAAAACATGTATGTTGGAAATCGTCATTACATGTTTTTTTTGTCATGTGAAAATGTCATGGCAATCAAACTCCTACTCGGTCTGTTTTTTAAAGGTAGGAAAAAGTTCAAAACGTAAAAATTGGTAAAACAACCAAGAAGATGCCGGCAATAAGAGACATGTGCCAACGTGAGAAAAGAAAATCATTATAATGTCACTATTTATTCTGACATATTTTTGCTTACGATGGCTAGATGGAGATTTTTATTGAAAGTAATAGCACATTATGTGTTATGGTCTCATGTTCATTTACTCCATATCCTTTCGTAAAATATTTAATACAGGAGTTTGTATTTTATTGCAGTGTGGAGTTGGTAAAGCAATTCCCCGTGGTAGAGATGTATGCTCTTTATTTTTCTTAGATATGGTGTACTTGTACATNAGATAATATCTCATGTGTACACTTTGTTCAATTACTATTATCTAAATTTATGTAAATTCTAAAACCTAAGGATTAACTCCCTCCATCATAGTTTTGTCCTTAGCTATATATTTGATATTACTGATTATTCGGATTTCGTTTGGTTTTATGCATTTTATTATGGATTTCCTTTGTTTGGGTTCTAGTGCTGCTGATGGGGTATTAATTTACGAAATGGCCACCTAGCTCATTAAAATTATTGCAGTTGGAGTTAACATATGTGTTATGGTCTCATGTTCATTTACTCCATATCTTTTCGTAAAACATTAGGTAAAAGACAAAATACAAAGTTACTGTGAATTTAGCTTCTTCATATCGTCATTTCGGCAACAAATGATTCTTCAGTGCAGATCAAATCAAAAAAATTGGAAATAAATAAACTGAAATATATGTAAATTAGGCTGTTAGGGAACTAACTACCAATAGGATCTTAAAGGAGAAGCCAAAATTAGCTAAGTTGTCTTAAGGGGGTTCGCTACTCCATTTGAAAATAAATAGGATTTCAAATAAACATGATTTTTTGTTAGAAAATTAAAAAAGAAGTAATTTAAGTGAAAAAAAATGATAGGTTGATGATCTCGTTTTTGAGATTTAAGTGATTGAAAATTTGGCGGGAAACTGAACTCCTCAGATTTTTCATAGGATTAACATTAACAAGGTTTGACCATGAATGAATGTGCCAGAATAAATAGAATTCAATTTTTACAGAATGCTCACAAAGATGTATAAAATAAAATTATGAAGAAATATCAGGGGGTCAATGGGCAAAAAATTCTAATGCTTTTAAATGGATAAAACCCGAGGATTCCGAAAATCTGACAGAAATCCCAAAACATGAGGAGCGAACCTCCTTAAGTTTAGATATTGCAAGTTTTCAACTAAAATAAGTTTTGGACCAGCACCAAAGCGCTGGCTGAGTTCGTAAATAATATCAGGGATTAATTAGTTCAATAGCAAAGGCACCAGCCGAGTTGTAATAAATAACAAAATACCCAAGTTACTGTGAACTTTGTTTCTGCATTTTGGCCACGTCGATAAATAATGTTTAATCAAAATATGTAGAAATCCATAAACCGAAATGTGTGTAACAGATGACAGAGAACAAATTACAAATAGGAGCTAAATATAAAGGCCAAAATCAGCTAAGGACAGAGCTATGCAAGCAGGAGATACTACTAAGTTTTAAACAAAATTTTCTTACATTTCAGATATTGCAAGTTTCTAAATAGATTTTCGGGTCAGCACCGAAGTACTGGCTACTAGGTCGGTGGATACCCTCGGGGACTAACAGTCCACTAGCAGAGGCATTGGCATAGTGGTAATACAAATAAACGAAAATGAAGATACATTTCGAAGATACATTTTATCTGCACTGATGAGACATAATTTGTCGAAATGCGCATATGCAGAAAGTAAATTCACAGTAACATCGGTATTTAGTTATTTGTTACCACTGGGTCGATGCCACTGCTGGTGGACTGTTAGTCCCCGAGGGTATTCACCAGCCCAGTAGTCAGTACTTCGGTGCTGACCCGAAAGCCGATTATTTTTGAAACCTTTACAATATCTAAAAATTTGTAAATTTAATTGAAAACTAAGGAGTATCTCCCTCATGCAAAGCTCTGTCCTTAGCAGATTTGGCGTTACATTTAGATCACTTTGGTTATTTGTATTCTATCAGTTTTTTAACATTTTTGAGTTTATGGTCTTCCAAACGTTTAGATTTTATCTGCACTGATGAGACATAATTTGTCGAAATGCGCATATGCAGAAAGTAAATTCACAGTAACNATGGATTTCCTTTGTTTGGGTTCTAGTGCTGCTGATGGGGTATTAATTTACGAAATGGCCACCTAGCTCATTAAAATTATTGCAGTTGGAGTTAACATATGTGTTATGGTCTCATGTTCATTTACTCCATATCCTTTCGTAAAACATTAGGTAAAAGACAAAATACAAAGTTACTGTGAATTTAGCTTCTTCATATCGTCATTTCGACAACAAATGATTCTTCAGTGCAGATCAAATCAAAAAAATTGGAAATAAATAAACCGAAATATATGTAAATTAGGCTGTTAGAGAACTAACTACCAATAGGATCTTAAAGGAGAAGCCAAAATTAGCTAAGTTGTCTTAAGTTTAGATATTGCAAGTTTTCAACTAAAATAAGTTTTGACCAGCACCAAAGCACTGGCTGGGTTCGTAAATAATATCAGGGATTAATAGTTCACTAGCAAAGGCACCAGCCGAGTTGTAATAAATAACAAAATACCCAAGTTACTGTGAACTTTGTTTCTGCATTTGGCCACGTCGATAAATAATGTTTAATCAAAATATTTAGAAATCCATAAACCGAAATGTGTGTAACAGATGACAGAGAACAAATTACAAATAGGAGCTAAATAGAAAGGCCAAAATCAGCTACGGACAGAGCTATGCAAGCAGGAGATACTACTTAGTTTTAAACAAAATTTTCTTACATTTCAGATATTGCAAGTTTCTAAATAGAATTAATTTTCGGGTCAGCACCGAAGTACTGGCTACTAGGTCGGTGGATACCCTCGGGGACTAACAGTCCACTAGCAGAGGCATTGGCATAGTGGTAATACAAATAAACGAAAATGAAGATACATTTCGTTTGGTTTTATGCATTTTAAACATTTTTGAAATTATGGATTTCCTTTGTTTGGGTTCTACTGCTGCTGATGAGGAATTAATTTCCGAAATGGCCATACAGCTCATTAAAACTATTGCAGTGTGTTATAGTCTCATGTTCATTTACTCTATGTCCTTTCGTATAACATTAATGAAATGTAAATTAAGTGTCTATTTTTAGAGTTGTACTATATATTTCATCCATTTTATATTTTCAAATTCAATATGAACCTATGTAAGCCCCGAATTTACTTATCTGGTATTTATTGTGACTCTTTTATTTGTGTATCGGAGGGAGGGGTCATCCGACTTACAGAGCATATATATATATATATATATATATATATATATATATATATATTGTATACACACAAAAGTAACAAGATTGCTACGCGTAGCTATGCGTCCCCGCCGCTGCAGTAAAGTGGGAGTGCAATGTGTTACAACATAAATGGAAATTTAGAGGTACTATTGTATTGCGCCCACAAAGTGGACCTGTCTTGCAGTATGCAAGTCGATAAAGTCCCATAACTCCCCCAAAAAATGTCGAATCGAAATGGCGGCATAATATGATCAAGTACATATGTTGGCAAACGATCATACGAAATTTCAGCAAAATCTGTTCAGTGGTTTCTGGGGAGTTGCGTCCACAAAGTGGACCTAAAATTATCCTATGTTGTAATATGCATTAAGTCGATAAAGTCCCATAACTCAGTAAAATTTGTCGAATCAAAATGGCGACATAATATGTTCAAGTACATATGGTGGCAAATGTTCAAACAAAATTTCAGCATAATCCGTTCAGTGGTTGCCGAGGAGTTGGGACTACAAAGTGTTCCTAGGCTGTAGCATGCAGCAAGTCGATAAAGTCCCATAACTCCTGTAAAATTTTTCAAATCAAAATGGTGGCATGATATGATCACTACAGTTGGTGACAAACAAACTAAATTTTAGCAAAATCTGTCCAGTGGTGTAAGAGGAGTTGCGCCCACAAAAAACGTGACACACGGACACACGGACGCACGGACGTAGACCATTATTATGTCCCTCCGTCGCGTTGCGACAGGGGACAATAACAACTATTAAATCAAAAAGTAAGGGAGTCCCAAACCTCTGTCAAAATTAATAAAAAATTGTATACTTTAGTAATACAAAATTCAAAATTGCAAGCAATTAATAACACATACCAACATTACTGGCAATGAGTATAGCAGTTGCAGTTGGAGCTTGTACAGGAACCATTGCCTGTTGATGTGGTGGAATGGTTGGCAGGAAATGCATAAATCCATGCATATTTGGCTGGGGTCTGGTTTGTGTTTGCTGTGTTGGTATGTTTCCTGGAAGTGGCCATTCCTGAGTGTAGTCACAATAGAAAGAAACAAATACTTGGTCTTCAACTAATCTGGGACAATTACCATTTGCTATATTCCAGGTACTCAATACAGCATCGCCATAATTTCTGCTGTATAGTTTCGGATAATTAGAAGTAACTCGAACAGCTCCTGAACAAGGATGTGACTCTTGAGTAGGTGAAGCTGGATTCCGACAATATGGCGTACATATTCTACCACAAGAATCGAAAGCAGACAATATGGCCTCTGTGTGGCCCTGCTCTGGGTTTTTGACCGCGATAAAGGTTGTTGATAACGACAGTGCCATTCGATTGTCAACAATAGCGAATTCTTTGTATGTACCAAGATAATTCAATCCATTTGACTGTACATAAACCGTTCCTGCCCCAGACTTGGATGTTCTACAACCTGAATATGTCGCAAGTTGGATGGTCTGAAGTCTGTTTTGAAGATTGCTGTAACCCATGGGGGAATATATGTCATTAGTCTGAGACAAGGCTCCATTTATAATAGGATACGAGTAATAATTGAATTCACGTGGACGTTTATATATGATTTTAACTGGGAGATATACCCACTGATTGACATCGCTCATTCCATTTATATTGAAACTATTTTGGTAACGTAAGTTCATTGGTATTGCTGGGCACGTATTTTGCTGTTGCATGTTGCTGAAACCTCTTTGTTGATTGTTCATGTTCGATTGCATTTGTGCCATATTTATTCTATTACCTGCTGCAAAATTTTGAATATTTTGTGAAACTAAATTCTCTCGGGTCTGTTGTCCCATAAATTGGTTTTGCATATGTCTGCTTGGCGATATAAGGACAGACGATGGAGTTTGTGGAGATTGCATCATCATTCTGTTTCTTTGCGGTGAACTTTGTTGACTCATCTGCTGCGAATTATGAAAATTGTTAAAGAGAGGTCCAGAATTAAAATTTATTGGTCGTTTTACGTTTTGCCAAGAGGCATTTGGAGTTGATGCCTGTCTTTTCCATCTGCCTGAACTACGAGGGCGTAAGGGTCGAGAGTTCTCGAAAATTCCTTGTTGACCACTTCTTTGTGGTTGCATCCTTTGATTTGTCATCATGTTTCCTGAAGGATTCGTAGTAAATATCGATCGGTCGACGGATACGCAGTATGTATTAGAACTGTTAGAAGCACACCGCAGAAATGGAGACCCACAGACTGGGTTTTCAAAAGAACAAGATGGCGTAGGCATATATTCATACATTCCTTTTATCAGGTAATCACTGTAGCTATCTATATTTCTAAGATTACCAAATCCTAATGGCGCATGTGCAGAATGTAATGTATGATTTACAATAGAAGGGTAATCAAGATCAGGGTTTATTCCGCGCCGACGCTGTTTTTGACGAAATTGTTCCCATATATAATCAACAAAAGCATGATGAAGATAAAACACAGGGTCATGAGCTGCTGTACTCAGTTCACCTAACTGTCCATCAACCCAGTTGTGTACCTCTCCGTGTTGAACCTCAAGATTGTAGTCTGGTAAACCAAGCGGCTCAGTAATCTCAACCGTATAAGTCCTACTCATAATATTTGCTATTCCCGATTTGCTAAATAGTTCTCCAAAGTGGCCTAAATTTCGTATGAGTGGACCAACTGCTGTATTCCAGTCTGCGAATGGACCTCTAGTTACAATCCCATCTCCGTTTCCAAAGAAATGATCACTCCACAACACGGATTGCCTAGGGTCTGCCATAGGCTCGTCTAAAGAGGAATCCCAGTAAGGTAACGTTGCATCTGGAACTTTCTCCCTCATAGCATTCTCAAACCTAAATACAATTTCAAATATACATTTTGTTTTGTATTTATCTAACGAATTAACATTCGATTTACTTATATTAGCATTCTGGACATTTTCAGCAGACGATGCGCATTTCTTGCTAGCTTATGGGCTAATTTATTTCTTTTCTAGTGAAGCTGATCTTCCGAAATATGACTTAAAGAACGGACCGAAAATTATAATTTTACGTTTCGATATATTGATAATGGTTTTTAACTCAATAACATAATTTTATTTTTTTAATGTCAATATTAACAGCAGTCTCAATCTTCTGTGAATTGAAGCAATACAGAAACTAAAGGACTTCAAGATGAAGAACAACAATAAAAGCGTTGTTCAATCGCTTGTTTTTGCAATGTGTTTGTGGAGACTTTGTCTCATGTACATTTACTACATATCCTTTTATTGTTTGTTCATATTAAGGTATTTTTTTCGAAATTGAAGAAGACAGCTGAAAACTTGAATATATGACAATAAAGATTAAACAGAGCAAACCATAGATTACACTTTGGTACATTCGACATAAAATGAATGTGGACAAACGTTTCCAGTTGACGTTGATCAATCACAGTGTGTACACAAAGAGAGCAACCACGTGCTAAATTTCACTTACATTAACAAAAAATATCGGTGCCATCCCAAGAAATTAGGGCCGCCGTGGGCCGAGTCTACAGCAAGTCCTTCGTGTAAAGCCGCTAACGCACTGTACTTGTTTGGAGGAACACTCTAAATAAATAGAAATACACTTTATTACGGTAATGTTTGTTGTTTTTTAATAGAGTGATATAATTTTCATGCCTAACTATAAGTTTCTGGAAGATCATTGTCCTCATTCAGAAAGCCGATATCATTTGAAGATATGTACAACAAAATAAGATATTCATGTAGCTGTTACATAGGAGGCATCGAATAATAGAAATATAACGTTAAAGTAAAAATAAAAAAAGTAAGAACACGGAGCAAACTTTCAAACTCTCGGAGTTAACTCCTTCCTCGAGAGGTGATAACAGCTATATGAGTGTTTTCATATTTTTTTGTGCTGCTTTATAACACATACTTTTGTTTCAGTTGAAAAAAAGTTTTGTAATTTATAAAACTTAATTTACAATCTCTAGTGCAGAGCTACACCCTTACTTAAAGATTGAGTGGCAGTAAGACTCATTTTTGGCCAAAGATTTACCATGAAACTAAAACTAAGCAAACAGACGTCTTATGTTGCTGAAACATTGAACAAATATAGGGCTTAACGAAAATGATAAGCTTTTATCACATCAGTTTGATCTTCATGCCAATCAGTTAACTCAAAAGAAATATTTATTGAAAATCATCAGAATTTCATTGATTTTTGCTGTTTTTTTGCACATTTTAGTATTTAGAAAATATGGGCGCATCTGAATAACAACTTAATATTTAATGGAAATGTGTAAAATGATGAATACATCGTTTCTGGAGGTTTTAAGTTGTTGTTTGCATGCGCCCTATGTTAACTAAAGGAAAATTTGCACTGGGAATATTCAAAATTTCAGATTTTCTTAGCTTTTACCAAAAAAAGACAGCTCCTTGTGATGTCACAATAATGTAAAAAAATTAGAGGAATTTGCATTATTTGATGTTTTCTCTTTATCCAGATGTATTAGTTAATATTTCCCATAAATTACCAAAAAAAAAAAAAGACAGCTCCTTGTGATGTCACAATAATGTAAAAAAAATGAGAGGAATTTGCATTATTTGATGTTTTCTCTTTAGTCAGATGTATTAGTTAATATTTCCCATAAATACATATTCTGCAATTTTTTTAAGTTTATTTAAAATGGTCAATGAAGCTACCAGTTTATTTGATCTGCCTGTCAAAACTTCCTTGCCACCGATTGGTACCAATGAAAAGAAACAGGTTTTAACAATGTCATGGCACGTGCAAATTGGTATAGTCTTTCAAACTACATATTAATCTCATCCGCAAATACAACTATGCAAAAATATTCCACATTATTTTGTCATATTTACCATAAGTTCTTAAAATTTCAAAATTCCCTTTGGTAACAATCCGTTTTTAAGTATGACTTGTACTAGTGATGAAAACTGTATGTAGCCATATCCATCATAAAGTTGTTTTTTTTTAATTAGCGGATTCGAGATGTGGTAGACTGAAATCTAAGGCAATCAGTGCCGATTTTGTTTATTATGATCCGTTATCTAACTGACTTCATTTTTAAATAAACACAATAGTAAATGACATTGAAGGCAATATCACAAAATTAAGACTGCCTGAGGGTTGTGATATGTACCAGGAAATTGATATGGCCCGAGCCAAAGGCAGTCCATATTTTGTGATATTGCCTTTAATGTCATTTACTATTGTGTTTATTGCATTGAAGAAATTTTAATAGTTAGAATATTTATACAACAAGAAGGCACTGATCTTATGTTTTATTCAACAAGAAAGAAAAAAAACTAAAAACCAAAACTTGAAAAACAAGAATATTAAATGATACAATATATAAAATAAGAAAAGGGATGTATCTAAAGCCACAACTTCTTAAATATCAAAGATATTTAATCATTTTTAACAAAAGGCAAGATTTATCTTCAAAAATTAGGTGCATTGCATTTGCGCCAATTAGTATTTCATTTGCGCCAAAAAATATTTCATTTGCGCCACAAACTATACTTCATTTGCGCCAAATTAATAACTTTACATTTGCGCCAAATACAGGTAAATGGTATCTTAGATATAAGTATAAATATTTTAACATTTATACTTTTTACTTGTATTTCCCTCTTCTGTTCGCCAGCATTTCTTGCTCAATGTAGAGAGTTTGAAGTAGGATTTCGAGCAAGATATTTTACCAAAACGCCATTGTTTTTTGCACTTTGGATTTCGGCTCTTGACAATTCTGTTCTGTAATTTCGTTATTACCCCTAATCTTAACGATGTACAATCAAACATCAATGAAGGTTCAGAGAACCAAAACTATATTATAAACATAAATAAAGAAAAATTTACACAACCAATTAAAATAGTAGATGAGTAGCATTTTGTATGATCTGGATGCAACTAATAAAATAAAGTGACAATTTTACATATCTTTAGTATACATGTATTTATGATTAAAAATATAATAAACATTTTTTGTGGTATATTCAATATTAACATATTAAATAGTATATTAAATATTGCTTCCACTTCGTATTACTTTAAAATTTACCTGTAAAATTGTTACCTGAGAAATGGCGCAAATGAAATGAAATACAAGCTTGTGGCGCAAATGAAATACCCCACTTTAAAAAAAATGGTGCAAATGCAATGCGCCCCTCTTATTTAAACTGTTTTTCTTTTGATTAACTTCAAATTGTTAGTTTTTACATTTGTAAATCAATGTTACCGTACTTGATTAAAATCAATGAAATTAATGTAAATTGTTGTCTGTTTACTTAAAAGTTAAATGCGTTTTATAAAAGGGAAGAGAACTCAAATCCAGCGGTCCGATTTCCAGCCGATATTGACCAGCAATATCAGAAAATCAGACCGTCGCTTTTCATACTCCAGAATTCTACATGTCAGCTGAGCAGTATTAAACCAATGAAATGTCAGAATTTAAAACTGATACGCAATAATAAAAAGTATTGGGTTCGTCACTAATTCAACACTTTCTTCTAAAAATGTCAACTATACAGTTCGCCAAAGGTTAAGCATCACATTTATTTTGATATTTATTTCGATACCTTAGATGTCAAAGTTCAAACATGATTCATATTGTGTGGTTATGTGAAAAGTTAAAAAATAATGCACAACCTAATTAAATGACAAAAAGTCTTAGCTTTGATCATAAAAATAAGTTTCAGTTCAATGCATTAATTCTATCTGTAAATCATTGATTTTGTTGCTGATACAAAAACCGGATAAAGTTCGCATTTTATCTTGGGTCAGAGGTTGAGTTTGAATATAGGTGAGATGGCCCAATTTTATGACATTTTAACAGAACAATTTCCATCAATGTGACGAAATTTAGAAACGAGACAATTTCATAATTTTTTGAACTCAATTAAATTTTGTAATTTTTTCAAAGATTTTAATCTAAAAATCATTTTCCATTATTATTGCGAGGCAAAATTATATCATGATTTGTAAGTTTTGGCTAAAAATGTCTATTTAGTCGATTTTAACTATTTGAAGAAGCCATGGAAAATTCTGAAATTCTGAAACGATTTTTAGAAATTAGGTTTCTTTTCATTGAAATTGGGTGCCATCAAAAATCCATTTGAACATTCAATAAAAGCCTTAAGTTGGCAGTTATGGAATGTTGTAACACATTTGCACCCCCAAATGATCTCTTAGCAAATTATTCTTGAAAAAGGTAATTTTTTTTTATCGTTGGTCTTGAAATTCGATTTCGAATATCTAATCAAAAGTAGAAAGTACCATTAGGTGCTTACTATTCAGGCTTGTCATCCTACAAACGTTTATACCTATGGCTTTCCAACTGTTTTCTAAGTGAAACTCCAAACGTTGGTGATGCTTAACCCCTCTTGGCGGACTGTATATATCATTTTACTGGATTGTACGAGTTTCCAAGAGGATCTGGTAAACTTGTATGGGAACACACATGAGCCATGTGAAAACAACAAAGTTCAACATGTTTCAATGAAAGAAAGTTTTACAGCCATTATGAAGGACCGGGTTTAAATGCGTATGTATATTTTGGACATGAACAATGGAAATTTGTTGCTGCAATTAAGTTTAACTTCATACAGTGTGTACAGGAAATTATAAGTTTTTAAGAAGATGTGAAAACCCCATTTAGGAGATAAGATGACTATGAAAGTTTCACAGGGTTGTAAGTTATTTATAGTTTTGTGCAAATCTTACAACCAGATTCCGAGATATGATTGCACTGTATGTAAAAAAGCTGCTAGGAAAACTTTTCTCTACGAATTGAAACTTTCTATTCACTGCATGAAATCCAAGTTTTTTAAAGGTTTGTGGAGACTTTCGCGACATACTAGTAATTTGAAGCAAACATATTGTGCTTCGCAAAACACGCGGCTTTATAGATGGGATGCAGCAATTATTATTCTTGTTTGACGCTGCAAGCTACCTGTGCTATTTGTGCTAATGACGCGACAATGGCAGAACAAGTCTCTTGAACAGGTTTATAAGGTAAATTGAAGATAACTAACCAGCTATCTATCAAAATGAAATACAGTTGTGATTTTCACCTTGTTTTTTTTGGTAAGGAGAAAATAACTTTTCATAACCAAAGTAACAGCGAAATATCTTGTCACAAATAAGACATTGCATCTTTATACAAAAGTTTTGTTTGCAAAACATCCCCAAATGAATGGCATACGTTTTACGTAGTTTTGTCATCGAATTGCACATGAATAGTAAATTTGCAAATTGATAGAAAATTTTTGTTTTGTGTAAGCTTGAAAAACAATATACTAAATACTTGTGACACGACAATGGCAGAGTAAGTCTCCTGAACAGGTATATAAGGTGAAGGAATAAAGGATATCTACTCACAGTATCCGCTTTAAGCAATTGGATGGCTCTGAAGAAATCGTCTCGTTCCCGACCTGTCATCATCCGAATTTCTTTCCTAATCCGGTATCCACCAGTTAATCTTGTATTACGTTTCTGTCTACGGAAACTCTTGGAGATAACCGGTAATAAAGATTGGAACCAGATTCTTGCTTCTTGGGTCATATTGAACATAAGCCAGTTCTTAACCCCCGACTCTCTCCAAATAAATAAATGTGTGCACATCCAGTGTATAGATTGTCCAACAGTCTTAGCACAGTTTGTTTTTGTGGCGTAATGTTGGAAACATTCCTGTAATCTTGGTGGAATGCTTATTTCCTCTATCATGGCCTTTGTTCCTATTATCAATACTACTGCAATTATGACTCTTGACAGCATCTGCAAAGAAAAACTTTAGAAGTTCTATTATTGCAATTCTATTTCCAATTTGGGTATTGTTCTGAGTAAACGGGGTTTACTTGGGGTAAATCTAGTTAAATATTCTGTTAATTTCTCGTGCTATTCCTTTACACTGCATTGCTGTTCCTTGACTGTTTTGATGAAATAATCTTTGAATGACTGAAAGTATACAACAGTTTAAAACTTGAAAACCTAATACTCTTATCCGTTTCCTTAAAACTCTATGATTTTTGTTTCCTGTTGATATTGAAATACTATAAAATACGCACGTGCAATTTAATATACGGTATAAATTACCTTTTCTAGTTATTTGACAATTCCAAATATCCAAATACTTGTATGTAGAGAAGGGGTGTTAAATGTTCTCCATGTTCGACTCCAATCAAGTGAGTGAATTTCCACCTCTTCGTCATTCATCTTAATTCGGAAATTTGTCCTAAACTATTAAAATCAACACTCGTTAAAATAATCAAACAAACATTTTATTTGATGTTCTTTTAAAGTGAAGAAATGTTAAACATGATTTTGTTTCCTTTAATATTTTGTAGAACATGACCCAAGGTTAAAATTTCCTATAATCGTGAGACCTAAGCACGTAAAAAATGATTTAACTTTGCCGATTTATGATGTCTATCATATAGTACAAAATATTATCAAATCTATTTTATTATTATATATTATGTAAGTAACATAAAAACCGAATAAACAAAACTTGTAACATTTAAATTGCTGAGAGGATCGTTTTATCATTACAATACTGTAGTTTTACCATCAGGTTCTGGTCTATAAAAGTGTCAGGCTTTTACCATCAAGTGTTGCTGATAGAATTATTTTTGACCCTGCAACACTGCAACAGATAAAAAAGCAATTGTTAACAGGAAAAGTGATTTACTACACGACTGCTTCAAACTTTGGGGTTGACTTAGTTCAAAAGTATTCACGTATATGAGTTCTTACGTCGATAATGTTCTAGTAGTTGTTCCTGGCTGAATAAAAGTAACTAAGCCCTGTAACTTCGACTGAAATTGCTTTCGGAAGTCGCTGATCAAAACTTAAAAATTTTACAGGAACGCATGACGGATTGACATCGGACATAACATGCATGAGACCTTACTCTTTCCAGGCGTACAACTCGAATGGCATCAATATTTCATCAGCTTAAATACGTTTGTTTGACATTTGCAGTTTAGAACTTTTTTTCCAACTCTGATCCTGCTCAGATGACGATATACATAAACCGGTCAATAAGTACATGGTTGAGGGATTCTGTTGTTTGAAGTGTGAAGCAGTAACATATTTGTTTTTAAGCATATGAAAGAAAACAGTTGAAATAAGTAAATATTGCGACATCACAAATAACGCAAAGACAAGAATAAAAATGATGTTAATTGAATGCGTTTGAGTTCATACCACAGGGAAGTTTAATTTTTGTCCAAATTATTGACAGCAAGTTTTTTTCCAATGCGTCTTGTAAATTAAAACGAGAAGTTGCACTCTGTGATCTGCCAAAATAGACCATGCTCGATAATTATCTACATGTTGCATACCAAGATCAAATTCAACAAGTAAAAGCTGAGAAAATGACGAAAAAATGTTGCACTAAATAACTGTAAGTCCAAAATTCGTTAAACAGGGAATACATGTATTATAGGATTGATAATTTGATGTTCCATACAACTTATCTTATGGAAGCTGCATGCCAATCTTAGTCCACAGTCTGAGAAATAGGAAATGCAGCTTCTATACAACTTATTGTTTCCGTTGGTCTTCAAGTCTGTGAACGATGAAAATGCCATTTAAATAGACTTGATATGACCGTGGCTAGACGCATTTTGACCATGTTATATGTCAACTGACAGTAGCAGTTTAAACAGAGATTTTACCATGGGATAAAGATCCTTGACCTGCAAAAAACTGCAGGTTTTAAATGTGACCATTCAAAGATAGACCAAAATTTGTCCCTACCGATCAGATGTTTCTGAAAAGATCTTTCAACGAATGTTTACTATGGATGACGTGTGCTCGGTGATTATTGCAAAACTTTCATTGGCGCTCTACCAGGAAGTATGGCAGCAGACATTGGATTATGTTCTCCTCTGTTCAGACTGCAATGGCTCATAATTCAACATACTGTTGTTTGCGTTAAATTAGAATACCGAGCTAACCGACATCTTCTGAAGCAAGCAATTATTGTGCCTTGGATTAGATACGATCAACGATTTATTATACTGTATTTGCATTTAGTTGACTTCGTGAAGAATAACAGTAAAATACTGTACTTATGCATTTCACTTGCGGGTGGTGATTTTGTCTATCTACATTCACTATATATCCCTTGTTTTGTTTTTAAAGCGTTTTACATTTTTGTATATTTTAAGGTACTATTGATAAGTATAAACATAGTCCTCACATAATTAACTGTTTTGTCTATCGGTAAAATCTTAGTGGGTTCAACAAATGATGAACACGAAAGCAACACTGGAAACATAAAATTCCACCTCAATATTTGACATAGAAAATCACTCATTTTGAAGCTCTAATAAGCATAGCATACTATCCTAAAACTGCAGGACGCAGCAAAACATGCCATGATATCATCTCGGCCCTAATGGAAAGCAGAACATTGAACATGCAAACCCCACTGCATAGCTAAACAGTGGGTATGCCACTCCTGTTTGGCGGCAAAACAGTAGACATACCAGACATAGCAAAATGGCTGCTAGACATGTCCGTTCTACTGGACAGCAAACAGTGGAGATGGCAGCCCTGCTGGGCAGCAACACAACTGGACATGGCAAAAGAGGACATGTCAGTCCTACTGAACAGCAAAACAATTAACATACTATCCCTGCCCTGCTTGGTTGAAAAGCAATGGACATTCCAGAAATAGATTAACAGCTAGTGGACATGTCAGTCCAACTGGACATCAAAACAGTGGAGATGCAAACAGTGGACATGCCAGAAATAGCTGAACAGCTAGTGGACATGTCAGTCCAACTTGACAACAAAACAGTAGAGATATCAACACTACTGGACAACAAAACAATGGACATGTACCGGCTTGACATAGCAAAACAAGGGAAATGTCAATCCTTCTAGACAGCAAAACAGTTGATATACCAACCCTGCTAGGTTGCAAAGCAATGGACATTCCAGAAATAGATAAACAGCTAGTGGACATGTCAGTCCAACTCGACATCAAAATAGTGGAGATGCAAACACTACTAGACAGCAAAACAATGAACATGCATACTGCTGGGCATAGCAAAACAATGGACATGTCAGTCCTACTAGACGGGAAAAGAGTAGACATGCTAGATAGTAGACATGCCAACCCCTTTGGACATAGAGAAACAGAGAAAAGCCCTGCTAGACACAGAAGGACAATGAACACCCTAGCTCATGATCATGGAAATAAAGTCCTATTATAGTTGATATATCACCACCTTGGTCATATTTCAATTCCTATTCCTTAATCAATTTTAAAAATTATTATCATCTGTTTCTGAAACAGATGAAGACAATTTTCGAAAATGGTTAAACAACTGCTGAACCAATCTTACAGTTTTACAATTCAAGTAATGCTATCAAACTATAAAATTGGTTCACAATATGAATAGATGATTCTTACCACAGGAAATCTTGCGTCTTTATGCTTAGTGTGTGAATACAGCTTGAGTTATTTGAAGTTATATAAATAGTTTATTACATTGGGCAATTTATTTTTCAAAAACTGCAAACAAAAGGTTGAAAGTGCTAAATTGTTTGTTTTAAAATATAATTTGTAATTTCCAATAATTTTTTTGGGTCTTTGGTATATTTCAAAATATAGTGGTTATTCATTTTCATAATTTTTCTGTAAAAATGGAAAAATGAAAAAAATAACAAGAGAGATCATAAACATGATAAATGTGATATAATTATTTCCCCTAACTAAATTAGTACTTTCACCTTTTCCTCCAAATAATGATCTTCATGATAAATACAGATACAAAAATATAATAATGTGCTAGAAATTTTATTATAAGATTAAATTTGTGTTCATATCAAAGATTATAAAAAAGATTGAGAAATATTTCCAAAATAAAAATTAAGAATTTCCCTATCCCAAGAAAAAAATTATGCATTACAAAGGCAGTTTTTTTTTTTGTAAATCTACAATAAAGTTCTAGAAGATATCCTGAGGTGAGTATCAACTTTTCAAATTGTTGAACAAATTTTACAGTTTGATAGCAACAGCTGAGTTGTAAAACTGTAAGATTGGTTCGGCAATTCTTTAAACAATTTGGAAAATTGCCTTCATCTGTTTCAGAAACAGGTGGTAGCAATTTTTAAAATTGATTAAGGAATAGGAATTGAAAATATGACCAAGGTGATGATATATCGACTATAAAATAACAGGTACAAAAGGATGATGGCAATATTCATGAGAAAATGCCACTTATTAAGTATTGCAAAGAAAATGTGCTGTCAGCGTTAATAAAATCGTGCTGATATCTAGAACATATACTCTTGACTGGTGTGACGGATTTCAATATGAATAATCACTACCGTATTCTACCGAGTTTGTGTATATGATGGTAAGCTACGGTCTAGGTTTTGGTCTTGTCAATCAATCTGTTTTAAACTTTTTTCCAAATATATGGGAAACCACTGCAACATGCCAAAGGTCAATTTCGAAAATTAAAGGTATAAAAAACATCTCTAACACTGATATAGTCAGAAGAAGACTGTTATATTTGCAAAGAAAGTCTAGCACAGCCATTATATTGATTCTTGGATTTTTTTCTTTAAATCCATGCAAAAACTATTTCTCTTAAATTTTGTCCAAAATATTCTAATGACTCACGAGATCAAGAGGCTCTCAAGAGCCTGTTTCACTCATCTGGACTATGGCTGATATAGATAGTCCATATAACTTAAATGTTAAAATGGGAAACAATACTCCCGTCTGGAAGCCATTTAAGAAGGGACAATCTAAGGACCATTGTGCATAAGTTTTGTTTGAAATGGCCCATAGATTGAGATGATTATCAAGATAAACAAGAAAAAATCTTTACATGAATGTTCCAATCAGGTCCAATGTTAAACTATCTTTCAAATATCGGCCATCTTAGATGAGATACATCTTTGTCGGGCGTATTCTTCATGGTCTATTGTGGAAAAATGTTGTTCCAATTGGCTTTAAGGCTTCAGGGAAGATCTTTTAATGCTTTCCCTTACGGTCCAATGCTGAACTATAATTAATCCATGCTTTAATATGGCGATCTTGGATGACAGGGCTTGCGAGACATGAAGAGCCCAAATTAAGGACCAATTTGAGAAAATTTGATTCCAGTTAGACAAGTTTGCTTCAAAGGAGATCTGTAATTTGTTTTCTCATAGGTACCAAAATTGAAATTAAGTTCCCCACTGGTATCTTCCACAAGATACAGACCTTGCTGGACTCATTGTTCAGTCAAAGGATCCGCCAAGTACTATTTTGGCAAGTTTGTTTCCAATTGGCTCTGAAGGCGAAGATTTTTGAATGCTTTTCAATAGGGTCCCATGTAAAACCAAGTCCTTTGCTGTCGGCCATCTTGGATGTGGACATGCTAGATATATTTTTCAAAGGACCCAAACTAAGGACCAGTGTGAGCAAGTTTGGTTACAAATTAGTTTCAGAGGACAAGGCAAAGGAATAGATCCAATGCTAACCCAAGTTCCTGACAATCTTGAATTAGGTGCTGATTTGCCGCACATATTTTTAAAGAGGACTATCCAAGAACATTTATGACCAAGTCTGGTTCAAATTGGCAAAGTTATTTCAGAGTAGAAGACCTTTAAATGTTTTTCCATAGGACTAATGTTAAACTATGTTCCCGGCCGGCTAGAGACCATCTTGTATGTGATGAATACTTGATGGACTCATTTTTTGAAGCAGCATTTTAAGGACAATTATGACCAAGTTTAGTTCTCTTTGGCCATGTAGTTTGAGAGACGAACTTTGAATGCGTTTTCCTATAGGATCCAAGTCTCATTGGTTGCTATCTTGGATGAGGTGCAGACTTGCTGGACACATTTTAAAACTAGCGGATGACATGCCCTTGCACAAGGTTGAATAAAACTGAGATTTTTTATTAATATTTGTGTCTGTAAGACACATATGATGCCCTGCTAAACACATGTTACTCTAGGTTGCAGAGATAAACTATGTACCCTCTATTACTAAATCACCAAAAAATTAAAAGCTTAACAATGTATATTTTTGAAAAAAAAGAACCGAAATCAAAATACATACCACATGCACATCTTCAATAAAGGAACAAATAAACTCCAAAATAAAAGCTTCTTAGCATCAAAACTGTAGGAGGAGTTGTGCGGACAATCTGTGTACCCTCTATTAATAATTCACCCAATAAATGACTTAGTTCAACAATGTATATTTTTTCCAAAAATGCATCAAAATCAAAATCACATCTTCAATATAAGTACAAATTATCTGCAAAATAAAAACTTCCTAGCATCAAAACTGTAGGAGGAGTTAGTGTAGACAAACTATGTACCCTCTATTAATAAATCACCAAAAAATGACTAAGTTCAACAATGTATAATTTTGACAAATATTAACCAAAATCAAAATCCTTACAACATGCACATCTTCAATAAAGGTACAAAAGATCTGCAAATTAAAAACTTCCTAGCATCAAAACTGTAGGAGGAGTTGTGTGGACAAACTATGTACCCTCTTTCACAAAATCACAAAAAAACGACCAGGTTCAACAATGTATATTTTTTTTCAAAAATTTACCAAAATCAAAATCCTTACCACATGCACATCTTCAATATAGGTACAAGTGATCTGCAAAATAAAAACTTCCTGGCATTAAAACTGTAGGAGGAGTTGCACAGACAAACCATGTACCCTCTATGAAAAATCACCAAAAATTACTAAATTCAACAATGTATATTTTTGACAAAAATGCACGAAAATCAAAATCCTTATCACATGCACATCTTCAATATATGGACAAATGATCTGCAAAATATAAACTTTCTGGCATAAAAACTTAGGAGGAGTTACGCGGACAAACCATGTACCCCCCGGACGGACAGAAGGACAAACAGACAAACGGACGGATGGATGGGCGGACAGACAGGGGTAAAACAATATGCCCCCCCGACTTATCATCTAGGGGGCATAATTATCGTCGCGGGTCATAAAAAGGACCACCAAAGAACTATTGTGTGTGACCAAGTTTGACTAATTTGTAATTTGGATTCAGAGGAGAACTTTGAATACTTTACCTTAGGGTCCAATCTTATAATATGTTTCAAGCTGGCAGCCATCTTGGATATAATACAGACTTGAAATGCTTGAAGAAGGCCAACTAAAGACAATTGTGAAAAGTGACCAAGTTTGGTTCCAACTGGTCAAGTAATTTCTGAGGAAAAGATCTTTAAATAAGGTCAAATGTTAAATAAAGTCAACGTTGGTGGCCATCTTGAATGAGGTGTGGACTTGCCAGACACAATTTTTAAAGGGGACCACAAAGGGACTATTACGACCAATTTTTTTTTAATTGACCCAATGGATTCAGAGGAGAAAATCTTTGAATGAAAATTTACTACAGACAGACCAAAGACACTAAGTGATGGCAAAATGTCGCCTGGCTATAGCCAGGTGAGCTAAAAAGATGCTTAACATTTCCTCTATTTGTTAATGAAATGTGTACAGACTATTATCTCTTGAACTGAATTTTCTTGAGATAATTTTCCAGAAAATTGAAAATATAATTAAACATCTTAAGTCTGGCACTATGTAACATATGTTATCAACAATTATGAAGTTAGTTTCGTTATGGCACATGGTCAGAGTAACCTCATTTTACTTGGGACGATAACTTAAAACTTCAAAAATGCATTCATTAATATGGTTAAAAAGATCCTACATACACACCTAAATATCCTAGATACATCCATATATAATATCCTACTATATACATGAACTGTAATATGAACTAAAGAGAACTAAATTTAAATGTAGGTAACTGAAGCAGAAAATGTAGGTCAAGTTTATCTTATTTTGCCTGGATGTTGACCTACCATCAGCGGGCATTCATATGTTAGGTAAGTTGATCCTACCATGTATATTGACTGAGACCTGAACTATGAGGTAATCCATGCAGAAGGAATTGATGAAATGTCAAAGTCAAATTATCTTCCCTTCCTTGTTCCGGACCATTATTGTATTCCTTCATGCACATCTCAATATAGTGTCTTTCCTTTTTTGTAAAGTTTCTTAAAAAACCTTCAAGTGCTTTAAAATGTTTTGACAGCATGGACAGACAGATGGACAGACAGGGGGATTCCAATGTACCAGTGCTCCATAAGCTTTGTTTGTGGGGGTATAAGAACCCCTTGTACAGTTATATATCAATTGAAACATTATATGCATATGAAAATGAAAGCATTGTCCAAAAATAAAGAATGGTATAAATTCATTCTAAAGAAAATAACTTTGATAACATACGCTCTAATATACTCTGATGTTTCTGACCAAATTTGATTCAAGTTGCCATTTAGCCTCCCAGGAGATGGTTAATGAAGAAGTAATGACAAACAAGTTTTTATTATTATAAAACAAAAACAAAAATATGAAAGACACTGGCAAAGAGATGTGATCTCTAGAAATTAAATTGCACATAACAGTCAATTTCCTTGCAACGAAATGTGTATTCTACCACTGTTAATTTCACTGCATTGTGATGTGTATTCTGCCTTTCAGACAGTGACATCCACATCCTGTTGGACATTCATTTTCAGTCTTAAACCATTCGGTCAGATGTGTTGTATGACCTCCATGTCCACATGACAGACAGAAATTTGACAAACCTGCAAAATTGATAGGTTATATGTACTTAATAAAACAAAATGACTTAAGAGTGATTAATACAATAGAAATTTAAGTTACACAAACATGATTTTTTTTTCTGTACGAGTATCTAAACACAGAGGTTACTGTATATTTAGTTTTTGCAGATTTCAATACAAACAACTTATGTCTATTCAGTGCATATGAAATTTAAATACTTGGAAGGCCAAAACCGAAAGATGTATAAAGGCTAATAGAGACCAATTAACCAGTAGAATCTCAATGGAAAGCCCAAGTCAGCTTAAGACTGAGCTCAGCACAGGTGATATACTGTGAAAGTACTATTGTTTTAGGATTCCAATTTTCGTGGATTTCGTGGTTTGCTAAAACCTCGAAATTAAGTTCCCAACAAAATGCATTTTTCCATAGAGTTTTAATACGTAGAATTCGAAACCACAAAGTTAAGTGCCCAAGAAATAGCAATTTCTATGAAAACCACAAAAATTGATGCCCGCGAATAGAAGTACATTCACAGTAGTTGGTAGTTCGACTCAAATATCAGTATGTTAGGCTTCCTTGCTCTACAATTAACATCAACAGCTTTTGTCACTTGTAAAGGTAACTACTGACCTGGGAAGAGTTGACATTTCATTACAAGTTTAGCTCAGTGTAGGAACACAGAAATATGACTTAATCCATTTCTCACTCATATGGCCTAGACATTATCAAGAAAGTTTTATAAATTTTGAAATATGTTAAAAATACAAGTAGTAAGTCTTCCACGGAAGACATGTGTCGCCTGCGTAATAACACTAAAAGCAAGTTACGTCAAACAGGAAGTGGGCATGCAAGAGATCCCAAACCCTCTTACACATTATCATAGTTGCCAACTCACATGATTTTCATGTGTTACACACGCTTTTTCAACGGTTTACACGCGTAGATTTTGTCACACGGCATGTACACGCTTTTCAGAACTTCACACGCCATTACATGCTTTTTCGTTGTTTACGTTTTTGGTTATTAGCGATATCGCGTTTTTCGTGATTCTCTGGACTTTTCCACGACTGTTTTAAATGTTTTTGGTTATTAGCGCTATCGATCCCTGTGATTCTCCAGACTTTTCATGACCGTACGGTAAATTGCAAACTTCGATTCGACCAAAAAACTTATTTTAATATTGTTTCAATAAATTTCTTGGTTGGGTACGACGACTAAAGACACGAGTGCAAATAGAAAACGATATTTTTGTACCGGATCAGTGATACCAAAACAAAATTTGGGACTCCGAGTTTGATGAATTAATTTGAAATCAAAGAAAACGGGGGCTATGCAGTTTACACATTTATATTGGATCATTTACAGAAAGTGATATAGTCGGATATACAAAAGCTAAGGCTCATTTTGAAACCATTTATCTGTCAAAACGGGTCTAAGCCCATTTCCTCCTTGCCAGCTACAAAAAATTTGTTGAATGATAGTGTAAGCATCAAGGACAAGGCTGAGAACTCTACTAACTTTTGCCTTATTGACTTGTAAATTCAACCCAATTTGTAATTGTTTTGAATATGTACCTAGTCAGGTAGTTCCAAAATCAGCAAAACAGGCAAATGTTGAGTACAGTGGGCGTTTATATTGGCAAATTAATTTTATATAAAACTTTGTTCAATACTCTGAAAGTATGTCGCGCGTTTTCACACGCTTTTTGGTATCTCATGTCATGTCATGACATGATTTTCATTGTCAGAGGTTGGCAACTATGCACATTATAGATCCCAATACTGATACTCCATGCCAAATTTCAGAAGGCAAGGATATGTGGTGTCTGTGAAAAACGTGACAGAAATTTTCAATACTCGAAAAATATTCTAGGTTCAGTCAAACAGGAAGTAGGCATGCCAGAGATTCAAAACTCTATTACACAGTATAGGTCCCCATACTGATACTCCATGCTAAATTACAGAGGGCTGGGAATTGTGGTTCCTGAGTAAAATGTGACAGAAATTTTTTGTGACACCAATCAACAAAAATATTCTAAGTTCCGTCAAACAGGAAGTGGCCATGCAAGAGATCCAAAACTATATTACACTGTATAGGTCCCCATACTGATACTCCATACTGAATTGTAGAAGGATAGGATCTGTGGTTCCTGAGAAAAATGTGACAGAAATTTTCAAGACGCAAAAAATATTTTAAGTTCCATCAAACAGGAAGTTGGCATGCGAGAGATCCCAAACTCTATTACACGGTATAGGTCCCCATACTGATACTCCATGCCGAATTGCAGAAAGCTCGGATACATAGTTCCTGAGAAAACTGTGACAGAAATTTTTGTGACACTGACGAGGACGAGGACGCAAGACGATGGATAGTGATCCCTATATGTCGCCACTGCGTGAACACAGGCGACACAATAAATATATGGGTATAAAAATAGAGATTTCGCTGCTGATGCTTGAAATTTCTAAGTTGTATTAAAATTGCCTTGTTAAAATTCTGTCAAGTTAATTTATTTCATGATAATAGCCATTGTTCTGTTATTGAAGATATAGGCAACTTATTTATTCATTTTCTACAAAGTTTTGAAATTTTCTAATTTCAAATTTTAAACAACTTTTATGCCTTGCATAACTCCTTTTTATGAAGATAGTCATACAGAAAAATATTTTCATAGGTTTCTTGGTAAAATTAGGAGAAAAATCACTTCTAGTCATTTTTCCACTAAATAAAATTCTCTTTTTGAATAAAAAATCTTAAGCACTTCATATACTAACCTTTGACCCCGAGATGACAAATGGCACAATTGAATGCTGGGAATTTACAAGATAAACACTGTGCTCCTCTGACTTGAGTGTTACACTTGTAACAATATACACTAAATTCTGAAAATTTAATAATAAAACAATAATACTCTTATAGACTGGTCTTTTAGTCATTACACATAAATAATTTGATCATTCAATATATTTTATTTCTAGCTTTAAAAACAATCGTTTCTTATCGGACAAGACCAAAATACAAAAAAAACAAAGTTGCATAAATACAGTAAATTTTGTTATGCTGTACACATGTTTCAAGGAGTAACCTCTCATCAGCAGCATTAAAATCAAATAATATGGAAAGCCCTAATCCAAAGTAGTCTAAAAAGAAGTACTCATTTCCAAAAATATCAGAATAGGAAGCCAAATCCAGTGCCAAGGACATCTATTGAGTGCCATACACAGAATAAAGCCTCGTCAAAATTAGCAATCTTTGTAAAAACCTTTCATTCATCATTTCTGTAAAGTTTCGTTACATTCTGTTCAGTGGTTTCATAGAAGAAGATAAAAATGTGAAAAACTAAAGGATGACAGGTGCAAGGTGTTGGAAATAGCTCATACTGAACCTTTGCTTTATTTGGAATCTACCTTATAGTTGTGATGGAGTTGCGGATCAACAAACAAAATTAACAAATGAGCTATTTTGGTTCAGTGAACCTCTAAAATCTGTAAAAACCAAAATTCTAAGCATAATGTGCACAACTACACCATTAGAACAACATATTCTGCAAGTTTGGTTGGAATCTGACTTAAAGTTGTGATGATGTTCTGCAGTAACAAACCAGATTGACAAATGAGCAATCTTGGCTGCATGAACCTCTTAAATCTCTAAAATCTGTAAAATCTCTGTGAACCTCTGTAAAATCGAAATTCTAAGTATCAGGTGCTTAACTAAACTAGGTTAACAACATTTCCTGAAGTTTGGTTGGAATAGGACTTGCAGTTTTGAAGGAGTTGCGGATTAAAAATCTGAGAACGTCACAGGACAACGACGACATAAAACGATGGATATTTATCCTGATGTATCGACTCTGCTTACAGCAGGCATCACAAAAATATCAATAACCCATTAAACTGTGCTCTTATTGGGATGTTTAGGACAAATTTAATTTTTGTACTTACAGATTTCTGGTGTTCTATTGGTGTATTGATGAAAATTTCATTATTTTTTGTGCTAAAGAAAATTTCTATGTTATCTTTTAAAGTGTTGCTAACAAATTTCATAATTTTTGTCTCACCCGAGACAAAAGTCGCAGAAAGCGAGACATAGGCGTGCAAAGTATGACTGTGACAGCGGCGTAAACTCAAGTTTTTATATAGAAGCCTTTGATGTAGGAACTTTATATTTGGTCCATGGGTAGCTTTAGGCGAACCCTATCTGTCGGATCCAAAATTATCTGACCTTGACCTATATTTCGCGGTCCAGTGACCAGGTTAATTTTTTTTGCTTAAGTCCATTTCTCAATAACTA
>MJUU01021546.1:62120-82388 GCA_002080025.1 Modiolus philippinarum
TGGTGGGTGTGACCCGCCAAATCAACCCATGACCCACCAGGAATAATCACCCGCCGTGGGTCATCATTTTCACCCGCCAATGAGAATGTCACCCGCAAATGACCCGCCACAACACAAATAACACAATTTTTAAGATATAAAGCAAACAGCACTTACAGTTTTCCTTTTACAGTTAAGACAAACTAAACATTTAACTGAACTGAAAACTTTAAATGGCCCCAAAACAGTTAACTGATTTATTTCACCCAAACATTAAACACCCTGCAGAAAATGCCCAAACTCATTGACAGAAAAGGTCTTTCCCTCCTCATCTACGGTAATAAAAGGTACAGATCTTGTGCAAAAAAAATCCTATAAAGGGGCGTGATTGCTTGACACAATATGACCCACCACCACATGTATGAATGTCGGGTCATGACCCGCCGCAGCAAAATTTGAGGTTGGCAAGTATGTAAAATCATGTATCTAAGACATCTATTTGGTTCTTAAAAATACATAATCAATTTTAATTATTTTTTTAATTAGACAAGTACAGTGAAACTTGATTTAAGAGGTCACATTTTGGAAGGAGTCAAACTGGCCTTTAAAGAAAGGTGGCCTTTTAAATGAGGCTTAATTTCTCTGAAATATACTACGAAGGGATCTATTAAAGATAGCCTTTAAAATCAGGTGGCTGCTTATTCAAGGTGACCACTAAGACAAGTTTGACTGTAGGTACAAGTAGTGACAATTAAAGATCCTAACATTCGGGGATGTTATTTCCATTAGATATTCTCATATTTCATTTTCACTATTCTCATATTTCATTTTCACTAAATGAGAATTGCAATGTAAAAAATCATTAAATGAATAGAATTTGTTTGCAAAGTGAAAATCTTAGATGAAGTGAATTGTTTACTAATTTACACTATAAATTCTTAAAAAAAACTGAAAAATAGTAATGGTGGATTACATGATACCCCGCCACGTTTCACAAAATTTCGAAGTATCAAGGGCATAACTCCAGAACCCCTTGGACCTCTGAACCCATATTCGATCTCGACCTGAGTTTTGTGGTGAACAAGCTACATACCAAGTTTGAAGACTGTATCTTATTCCGTTCAAAAGTTATCAGTCGCAAACCTTCGGGGGACGGACAGACGGACGGACGGAAGGACAGACACACGACTGAGGGTATCACATAATACAACGCCACTACGTGTGGCGGGGTATAAAAATAAGTGAGTTATCTATTGGTCAGGTCTTAAAAAAATCATGAAATCATCAGCAAATGCTTAATACACATTTTGTTAAAAGTAAAAATAATCAGTCAATTAGAAAAGATGTAAGTGTTGACGTAATGTGTGCAAGTTGAACACATACAATTATATAGCAAGTTGAGTAATATTCCTGGACACGATGATCAAAATCTTGACAGACAGAAGTGGAAAAAAATCTCTTCATTTGAAATTCTAAGAGCTTTGAAAATAGAAACAATAATAGCAGATCATGAAAGGTTCTGTATGTTGAAACCCCCTTTCTGGATTTTTTTTATTTGCATGCAGAGTTCAGGCAAAAATTGACAAAAACTGCAAATTCAATTGGACCCACCTTGGAAACATCACTTTTCTAAAGGCTGAATCCGCTGAAGAAATTATTAGCCTAAAACATAAACTTGTAATATTTGAGCCCTAAAAAGTTTTTAAAACTTATGCTTAAGTAGTTACACAATAGGAACTTATAGGCCATTCAGTACATAGATAAAAGCAAATCAGTTTACTCAAGTGCAAAAAGTATGAAACCACTTGTAAATAATTTTTTTCATGAGTTAACACTTTCCACAATTCTCATCAGTTGTTACATCTCACTTAAATCGTTATTCAAACATAAATCTCACAAACACACAACATAGGGTTTTAGTGTTTACAACTATTTGGAACAACACAAAGTTAATTGTTCAAAACAAAAAAAGTCTATTATATTATGTGCTGGATATACAAACTATATTGTGTAGAAGACTGGACTTTTCCATTAATATTGAACTCTGTCTTGTCCCAGTTTTGCAATAGCTTATTATCAATTTCACAAACTAAAATGTTTTATCTAGGCACAAAAGGAGAACATTCTTTTGGTAAGCAATATTTGTAGTGGAAACTAGGTGTTGTTTTTTTACCAAAATGTAAATTACAAATGGAAGGTTAGGTATTTGTATCATGATTTTAATTTATACTTGATATCTCTGGCAATAAATGAAGTATAGCTCTACTAAGGCTGGTTTATTGAAGGTAAGTTTCATTCAAATTCATAATGATGTTCTGAAGTTATACTACAGAAACCAAGTCTGAGCTCAAATTTTCTGCTCCTGAAAGTACATATTACCTGTGACTCGACCTTTGACCAAGTCACCACAAAATCTATCGGAGTCTTCATTACTTATGAAGCTTTCGCTTATGTATGTAAGTTTTATTTATATCTATCAAGAGGAAGGGGGATAGGACAGGGTTTCATCCCTGAATCCAGACTTTATTTTTACTAAATCAAAAATCCTGAAGTACAAAGGAACTTAAAAACTGATGAAATCCTGATTCCTGGTGCATTTATTTCCCCGATATCATGGGCTTAAATTATAGAAATCCAGAATTCCCAAGCTTAAAAACTTCCAATCCTGGCATGCCAAACCACCACCCCCCTCCTTTAAAGGCAGTCACAAGTTAAGCTTTATGATTTAAAGTGTTTCAGAAAGACTGGGGAACAGAGAGACACACCCTTACAATATACCATCAGTGGCAAAAATGATAACAATCAAAGCAAATAACTTTTGTTTTTTCTGCTAATCGAGAATCAGATAAAGTGTTTTTCCTTCCTTGATGCTAAATTTTAAATCTGCAAAAAAAATTTAATGCCATTTTATACTATTAATTTCTTAAAAAATTATCACAATAAATTTGTTAGAACTTTCTAGACAGAAAAAAAACCAAAAATATGAACAGATCAATCTATCTACTAATATGAATGACTACAAGAAATGTTTAAGGGTAGAGTGTTGAAAAAAAAAGTTTTTTAATAAAGGTATCAGAGTTCAAAATTAAGAGTTTTAAACCCAGTCTAATCTGGTCAACCTGTTAATGGAAAGCACCCAAGGGATACCAAAAAGAAATCAAAAGCAACAAAATGTTTTACAGACATTCTAAGCTAGTAGTTATAATCAGCCAATTATAGTTTCTCTGTAACACTGACTTACTTTGCAAGCCTTTCACAAGGTTTGACATTGAAGATATCGTATGATATGGGTTGTACTGCAGAATAAAAATGGGACAAACATATGTGAGTTTTTCTTAATTAACTAGTAAACTGTCATTATAACTAAACCAACATTTTGATCTGGCAACATCAGATAATGTAATGTCAGATAAAGTTTCTATCTTCATGCAGGAAACAGAAAATTTTTCAGCTGTCCTCAAATCAATTTAATTTTCAGCACATTAAGTGATTGAGATGGTATTTTAAGTCCAGCAATAAAAATATAGAAAGAATAGTAGATGAGTATTACATAAATAGAAGACATACATTCTTCTGAAGATCACATGACCAAAATGTTTTCTGGTAGAAGTTTTCAGCTTTACATTGGTTTTAGTAAATAAATTGCCTACAAATTCTAAAATTTCATAAAATTTTCAAATTTCTGTTTACAAAGAAGCTATTTTCAATCAGTGAATTTACAGTGAAATTAAATTTTGCATCAATAATAATTTGGTGTAGGGTATTGCCAAAATGCATTATTTCCTGAAAATAGCAATTTAACTAACCACTGAATACTGAAAACCTCAATATAAACAATGGAATAAATCAGTAGGGAATATTCAACTACGAATATTAATACCCTGTTACCAACCTGTCTCATCTGAAGTCAAGGGAAATAATTATTAGCAAGAACTATAACAAACATAGGATTATGTACTGGTACAGAACTGTGTATCATTGTCAGCATATATACAGTAGTTTCCAAATTAAGGCTGGAAGCAACTCACTGACAATCATATACAATTCAACTGTATAATAAATATTACAATATTTAAAACCCAGATTTATACAAAATCCCAGATCACTTTTCACCATTTTTGTTTTGTTTTTCTAAGATTATTTTTGGCATTTTTCCTGCATTATCTGTATTCAAAATACATACAGTATACATAATTACAAAAATTTGTGTTTCCATTCAAAAAATGTTTCTAGATATGATGTGAAAGTGAAAAGTAACCTTTTATTACCCAGAATTCCTAACTGTGCAAGACTTACGTAATACATTCCATCCACTGTCAGTACTACTTCCCAATGAATAACTAGCTTCCATCTATTAAATAGAGGGGAGATAACACATGGCTGTGTTCTCCATATTCATATGTATGTATATTTCATCATTTCATTAATTCAGAAAATTGATTATCATATTTTTGATTCATTATATTCATGTTCTCCATATTTATATTTATGTATATTTCATCATTTCATTAATTCAGGAAATTGATTATCATATTTTTGATTCATTATATTCAGTAATAAGTTTTTTTGCATTAAATAATATATCGACAACCTTTATCAACATGTTTTTTACCGGCATTTTTTCAATTTTCATAACACTACAAATATATATTAAATGTTGAAATTTCATAAATTCTGAAATTATTATTTGTGAGGGATGAGAAATCCAAAATAAAAACTTTGTAAATTTAAGCAGTTTGTCTATTAACTTAGTTCTAGACCTTTGACCATCAGACAAATATGTAGATTATTTTGATTGGGAAAAACACAGGATATTGGTACTAGAACTGGTACTGGCAATGGAGAAAAGCATTGGAATGTTACCATACAGTAAACTTGGAAATAACTCAACTAGTACAAAGTTTACTGTACAGTAACAGTTCAATGCTATTTCCATTGATGTTACCAGTCCTAGTACCAATATCTGGTGTTGTTTCCATATGGTGTGGAGATAAAAGTCTATACTTTCACAATCTTAGTTGCAACAATTAAGTTACCCCTCTTATGACGTTATTCTGTACACAACACATACGACCACGAAATACAACGATCGTAACGTTTATTTGTACTTATTATTTTGCCTGAAACTACCACTTAAAGATATTGGTGCCGTGGCCAACATATCCTACATGTTAAATATGAAACATTTGGCAATGTTGTAACCTTTTGTTGTAAATGTGGCACAGTTGAAGTCTCCATGACATTCACCCAATATCTCTCTTCCTATAAACCAACAAGGTATAAACAATACAACTATTCAAATTTTCCACATGAAAGTAAAGTTATGGTGGGAAAAAAAGGAGTTGTGTACAGTAACATGAACACTGATGCATACATGTACATGTAAGTAATCATCTAACTTAGAATGGAATCTAAATATTTTTGATAGAGTTATCTTTCTTTACATACAAAACACATGAAAAATGAATATCAGACTTAATTTTGACCTCTGTGACCTTGACCTTTGACCTGACCTAATTTGTGTAGGCATATGTATGTTCCTTTTGATGATTAGACCTATACACTTGCCATGTATGATAAGTCTATCTTTTATAGTTCAAAATATAAGCTAAGGTTAAAGTTTCCGATGCACAGACAGACAGACAGACAGACAGGCAGACAGGACAAAAACAATATGCCCCTGATCCACGATTTGGGCATAAAAAATTTATAGGTTTCATAATTCAAATTAAATCTGTCATTTGCCAGTCAGTGATTATCACATTTTATAAAGGCTCAAGGTTGTATTTTACGAGTTCTCACTGAGACTCAAACTTCTATTGTTTTAATTCTTTCCACTGTAGAACTATGATAATCTCTAACTTAAAAGCATTTATATAGAATCTCCATCTGGTGCAAGTGGGTTACAGCATTTTTCCTTTCAAGATAGTGATTTTTTATTTTCAACATGAGAGTTTCAGCAAGCATATTAAAATCGAAAATCTAACTATCGAGAACAGCGAAAGCAAACAGAGGGAGATTCAGTTTCTTTAATGGAATTGAAGCATTTAATTTAAAATGCACAATGTCATGTATGGAAAGAAAGAAGCTTAGTAACCTGACTTTCATAACAACTTTATGAATGAAAAACAATGTCATCTAAAATCTGATTCAGAAATTTAACCGCTAAGAAGGAAAGAAATATATTTTTTAGTATTTCCTTATAAATCATTGATTAAAATACTTAGAGAATTAAACAAAGAAAAGCTATTTTGTGTCATAATTTGTATTTCATTGTTTTTTCCCTATCTGTTGAACGAGATAATATACTCCCTTACATTTGCTCCTGATGAATATTCTACAGAAACTGACTGCTGTGGTTTTGGAGGAGGCAGCATCGATGGTTCTTGTCGTTTCCAGAAAATACAACATAACATGGCTAAAGTCTGTACATCTCTTAACTTTATATAATACTGTAACCTACAACATTGTCAGAAAATACAACATAACATGGCTAGAGTCTGTACATCTCTTAACTTTATATAATACTGTAACCTACAACATTACAATGACCAACAACTTACTCCACTGTCCCTACTTACTGATAAAAATGTCAACATACAAAGGAAGTAAAGATCAAAACTAAAATTGAATATTTTCCATTTTATCAATGAAAATTTCAACTAACAAGAATGTAATAGACAAAGAATCCTGACTTGTTGACAAAGCTTTCAACTTTCATCTATTAATTGAATATTGATGAACGTCTACTGAGCATTATTTTAGCTATATCAAGACAAGAACAAGTTTGTCAATTAACAAGTGTGGATCGTATTGCAAGGCAATACCAAGTCCCCTACAGGTAGAACAAGGCTTTGTTACACTTGCAGAAATGGTAAAATATGTTTCAAGTCCAAAGCCCACAACTCCGTCAAAAATCAATGGACCAGAACCTTTTTTGATCGGTAACTTATTAAGGTAGACTCACATACAAAATATTAGATCAATACCTGCAACAGTTTAGAAAAAAAGTGCGGAAAACTGACATTTTACTAAAATTTTCTAAGTTCAAGGCCCATAACTCCATCAAAAATTAGTGGACCAGAACCAAACTTAAACTTGATCTGTAACTCATTAAGGTCGACTCACATACAAAATATCAGATCAATACCTACAACGGTTTTGAAAAAAAAGTGCGGAAAACTAATGCGGGACTGACAGACAAAGGACAGAGTGCAAACCTAAAGTCCCCTTTGGCTATCGCCGGTAGGGGACTAATAACCACTTTTGTGTATGGAAAGGGTCATGGGATGAGAAATTCTGACTGCAAATGGAAATTTAGGATGCAATCCAAAGGGGCAGGGAATTTAGATATGTAGCTAATTACCTACGGACCATTCAAAACAGAGCTTGCTACACAGGTTCTTTAACATGCAGGAAGCTTGGCATTTCCTCCAACACCTGGGCATGAGTTTACATTCCATCCAAAACATGGGTTGTGTATCCATTCATCCCACACAACCATAGACATCCAGTTATG
The DNA here is from genome assembly GCA_002080025.1 of Modiolus philippinarum. Lineage (NCBI taxonomy): Eukaryota > Metazoa > Mollusca > Bivalvia > Mytilida > Modiolidae > Modiolus > Modiolus philippinarum. The sequence goes on from MJUU01021546.1 coordinate 69,619, forward strand.
GAGAGGTTTTACCACGCAGCCTGGAATACTGGGTCTTATATCTATATAACAGGGTTCCCTCAGGTTCTTTCAACTGTAAATCACCTTCATTGACGCATCAAATAGAGTTAAGATTCATTTAATTTTGCAACACATGTCATAATTCTACTGCTGATGCATCCAAATAGAATTAATTTCAAAAAAGCAAGACCTGCACAAAGCTGGCCCTTTTTGGCCAAAATTGATCTGACTTGGAATGATGGACATAGAGAAAATCATTATTCACAACTAAGAGTTCATCATTAAAACTGTATTCCAGTACGGCTCACTGTAAGACTGTAAGTCCTATGGCAGCATCCATATTGGAGGTTTTATTCTTCCACACGAGACGACCGAGTTACTCCGTAAACTGCCAATCAGAACTGTTTATTTTTATGAATCAATGGAAGTACCCTGGATGAAACATTACAAAAAACGTGACGCATCAGTGAAAAGTATGATAAAAGGGGCAGGGACTTTGCTTCTCCATTAAAGCCAATAAAGATTTCAGGACATTGAAAATCATATTTTACGGAAGAAATAGCTACTTAAATTGGATCAAAATCAATATCAGTGTATCTTTCACTCATATTAGAAATTCTTTGTCTTATTCTCTAGTTTTGCTGTGCTCCACTTGAGAAAAGATGGAATTTCTTACATTCATGAAGAATACAGATCTTTGTTCTTGTGACATTTTTATCTATATATTTGGATTACTGTACATATGTATTTTTACCTCTTGACGTAGTAAACAATACTTTGTATTTTGTAATGAACTTCTTTGCAGCATTATACATGTAGGTTTGTATATATGATGAGGTGTGGCCTTGAAAGGTCTACTTGCCAAAGTAAGTTCATTTTTTTGTCTTGTATGTTTTTCAACTCTTTAAACTCTTAAAGGAAAACATTACTTTGTCTGTTTTTTTTCACTGCATTCTTGAGTTTTTGGTAAACAATTTTATTGTGTCTCATTGATTAAGTTACAACCATTGATATGTCTAAATCTTGGACAATAATTGATTTCATCCCTCAAAAACAAACAACAAATATCTTTTCATTTCACTTTCATTTACCTCTAGCAGCTGACTTTTCAATTTTGTAAAGCTAACAATTATTTTTGTGAATTTCTGAATTTTGTCCATTTTTCTAGAAATAAGAATTCATATTCTAAATATTCAAATCACAATTTTACTAAATAATAACTTGTTCATCATCATAACTTACAATGATTGCAATAGACTTCTACCAAATGGATGTGTTCCCCATGGAGGTCCATCATCTGGGTCATCAGATGGCTCCAATTTCTTATCTGCCATTAGTGCTACCATTGACCACAACTGAAAGTATAAGACCATCAAAGAGAACTTAGGCAATTTTCAGTATCTATATGGTGTATACAAATATATGAAAACATGATATACCGGTATCAATGCATTCTCTTTAGGTTCAGATATGTGAAAGGTTTCTGACTAAAACTTACTCAAATTCATTTTGGAACAAATCACACTATCAATTTGAAAATCAAAGCATTCATTTACTGTGAATTTATCAATGGTTAACATAAATGCTATGCTTCAAAAGATATGGAAATGTAAAATGTTGGACAAAAAGTTATTTACATGTACTTTACTTAAACTAATTGATCTATCTATTTACCCTTCAAGCTTTTTATATCACTTGATGTCAGTGTTTACATTTATTTTTCCATCTATAAAGTTTGTGGTATCACTGTTTTTTTTTCTAGATTTAAACTGATGTCTGTGTCTACTATCCAGATTTACACTATCAGAAGTCATTATTTATGTTTCCTGTCTTAAACTACATGGTTTGTGTTTACTTTTGAGGTTAATGTTAACTTTTGCAGCTTTAACTACCTGATATTGGCTTTTTTCAGCTTTAAACTACAAGTCGTCAGTTTTTACTTTTCAAGCTTTTATACCACTTGATGTCAGTGTTGATTCTTCCAGCTTTTAACTGGTTACTTTTCCAGCTCTCTATACTGTTTCATTTTTCAAGCTTTATACTACAAAAGTCAGTGTTTTATACCACCAGATGTCAGTGTTTACTTTTCCTGCTTTAATGCCACTAGATGTCCTTTTACTCTTCCAGATTTAAACCACTTGATGTCAGTAGTTTTCCATTCAACTTTATAGCACTTGATGTCAGTTTTTTTTCCTTTGGAGCAATATGATTGTGTACTTTTCAAGGTATAATTAAGAAATAATTCATGGACGCCGGAGGTTTGTTGGAGATTTACATATGCAGCCATTTTTTGTTATTTTTTACCCAGAGTACATCATTCCGGTAAAGTATGGTTGAATTTGCTTCCATGGTTTCAAAGGAGATAATGAAAAATAATGCCAGATGATAGCAATAGCCCACACTGGCTGTATCAAGTCAAATGAGCTAATAAACAGTGATGGTCAAAATCTCATTAAACTGGTGTAACTATGCCCTGTCTACTTCCACTTGTCCCAAGTTAGGACATAAATAATTGGTTGTTATAATATTGTTGTTTATTGTTGACATTTATTGTAATGTTTTATTCAGAATGTCCATGTTGGTTGATAAATTGTTACCACATTTTCACATTTCTTTGGCTGATTTGTAAACATTTGATTTCAACCTTATCTGACTCCTCTTAACTAAAAAGCTGTCTTAGGCTACAGATGTGACTTGCAAGTTTGGGGTTTTTTTTTGGTTTTTTTTTCTTTGCATACCTGTACTAAATCTTTTCTGCCAACTGTAGCAGCCATACTGGTATTATGCTGACACATGTTGGAGATATCTGATGGATTAATTCTACAATACAATACAGACAATTCAGTCAGTAAGCACAATATTTACAATATCAGTTAACATTTAATACACATCTAGTAATTCTAGATCTTTCTGAAATTCAATACTGTAACCCAGGATATTTTCACTTCCGTCTTTTATTTGCTGTTTTCTAAATTAATTTCATTTTATGCAGTATTTAATTAGCTGTTGTCTGTCAAACTACTAAACCATCTAATTGCATCAAAATATTCGAGACAGTTTTATTTCCATGATTCACTCCTTACAGCAAAAACAAAAGGAAATTTAACAGACACATATGACTCCATAAAACTACATTGTACAATGTATTAAAAGCCATATTTACTGTATCTACAATGCATCATACTTATACTGTAAACTTTGGGACCAGGCAAAGTTTTGTGAGGGTGGCCATATATCAAGGGAATAAAGAGACGTATTTACATTTTGGTCCGTCATTGCTTTTTATTTCACACAGGTTCCCGCAATTTCTAGATTACAGAAGTAAAATATGACGTCATAATTCAAAAGTTGATTGTTTCAAGAGGTCAAAAGGTTATTCGGAGACAAAATGCCAAGTGTGAATTCATGTACTACATAGAAACTTTTTAAAAATCAATTTTGAAAATATGTGGCGCTATAAAATGAGGGATTGCCATTATAGAGGGGCAATACTCTGAAGGTGCACTTTATTTATATCAATTTGAAATAAAGCATTTCTCTTTGAACTTGATTTTTACAATCAGTTTTGGTAAGGAATGTTCCATTTAATCAGAGATTGTACATTTTGTATGTATCAATTAGCATGTGGAAGCCAGTAATATTACTGCAGCAGTAAAAGTTTTGCACATAAGACATTTCATTTCGGTTAACACCCACATACAACTTCTTTATGAGAATCATACTTGGATATAGGAAATACCTACATGTACTTTTCTCCTAACACTTTGTGCATGGGTAGCAGACGACTACTATCATAGACTTTAACAGGGGCTATATTTGGTTTCTTTGATTCTGTTTCTCTGCAATCTGAATTCATCTTTTTTCCAATTCCTCTGATCTTACTCTTCTGAGGTGCTTTCTATTAAAATTTAACATAATTTCTAAATTAAGTTTTAAATTCAATTCACTTCAATGGCATTCAAATAAAAGAACAAAACTAACCATGTACAAATATTTATTCTGAAAAAATGCACAATCCATTTAGCCTGACATAAAACACATGTAAGGTACAATTAAATAGCGATGATGTTACTCGCACGGTATAAGTTTCCAAATGTTTCTTGTAATATTTTACAGAAGAAATGGTAACTTGCATTCGATCAATATTAAAGATTGCTCAACTTGAGAAGAGACAAAAATTTCTTACATTTGTGAATTTAATCTGATCTAATGAAAGATCCGATTAATCTCCTACTATAAAGTCTTCAATTTTGAAACATCATAGTTGCCAACCCCAACATGCCAAATCCGGAAGCATGCCATTGAAAATGCAGAAATAATCATTGTTTTGCGGAATCCATGAAAATATTTTGGGACCAGGTTAGAAAAGTAAAGATACAAAGAAAGGATACATGTATCACTTATCCAGACAAGCACAAATCACTTTGAAAAACGTTTTATATATGATGAACCAGCCGATTTGGCTGAACATTGTAGGCCTGTCAGTCTGATGACATATGTCGTTCAACATTGTATAAATCACCATTTCCAATGTCGATATGAAATATGCAAATGTTACATTGTACAGGGTAGAGCCTGTCTACCCATTTTAGGATAACGAGTACACCCCTGTTTTCCCATTTTAGCAGGAACGAGTAATCTCAGACTAATAGAAGCGTAACTTAATCCTTGAAAGAGTAGTTTTGCCAAGTGTATATAAAAGAGGCACATAGACGCTGCGCATGTTCTTTTTGTACCCTACATGAGTTGAGCCAAATTTGGTTCATTGCTGAAAAAAAGATTTTCTTTTATGTATTTTTATTGATTGATTGGTTCTAGTTTAACATCAAGTGATCAATATTTCAGCTATATCATGACAAGAACAAGTTGATCATTTCATAATATTATGCTTTGAAATGAGGGAAGAAATAAAAGTGCAAGGGACAACCGGGGGAACGAGTTTCAATAACCACTGGAAATGGGTAGGGGCATGAAATTAAGCACTCTTTACAAACCCCTAGTGAGTTTCTTCCAAAAGAGATATAAAAATGGCTTTCATACTGCAAAGGACGTGGCATTTCTCTTAATTAATCTATTACTTAGAGATTTACGTTCTGTGATGAATTTGTCATGACAACAAGTAAATCGTTTCTAAAATATTATGCAAAAGAATAAAAATATTAAGGTGGAAGGAACAAGCCATCATTTAAATCCCAAGTCAGTCGGCTCTCCTGATAGAAAGGATTTAAATACTGCATAGAACGTGGCGTTTCTTCATAGAGTGGCTACAATGATTCACGGTCAGGCTTTCTTAATTGTGATCCAAATACCCCGCATAGTCAAAACATATATTTCTATTCGCGACACCTGGGAACACGTCCGATGCCGGAACCATAAAAACCGATTCAGATGCCGGAGGTACATATATCTTCATGGTTTGAAATCTGCCTCATCATATTAGTTATAATCTTACGTCAATTGAGCAATACTGGCATGTCAGGTATATAATTAATTAGTTTTACAACCAGTGAACAATATTTCAAGTATATCAAAACGAGAACAAGTAAAACGATTGAAAATAAATAAAACAGGTAAAGAAGAAATAAATTAAGGAGGAAGGGACAACCGGGGCAAGGAGTTTTGATTGCAAATGGGAAAGGAGAGAAATGGGTAGGGACAGGAAATTTAGCCTTCTATAAGAGACCAATTGACTCTGCTCTCCCTAGAATCAATGAAGAAAGGGTTTTTATACTGCATGGAGTGTCTCCACACAGTTTGGCTACAATGGTTGGAGTCAGGCTTTCCGTATTTTTAGCTGACTACCCCGCATGGACAGGACAGTCCCCTATCTGCCAACTGGTGATACCACCGGCAGCTCTGCAGCCTGATCCCCTAAAAATTGATTCAAGTACCTGGGGTTCAGATTTAAGTGAACTGAAACAAGTTAATCTCTTCAAAAATTATAAGTATATGTAAATGAAGAAGGATGTTAAGGAAGGACAACTGGGACAAATTTTTATTGTCACTGCAAAATAGAAGAAATGGATGGGGGCCGTCTTGACAATTCGCACCGTCTGCACTTCTGCGAGAAATCTAGGAGGGGTATGTCCTTAAACTGCATGCATTGTGGTTGTTTCTACAATTTCTGGCTACAATTGTTCACCGTCAGGATTCTTATTATTACATGACTGCTCATCATATCAGAGACATTTATATGTCTCTGATCATATGCAGGATATTTTCCTTTCCAACACATGTGGTCATGCCCAGCCATTCTGTAAGGAGCCCCTGAAAAAATGATGTGTCACCAGATGGCCCTGACAAAAAGCATTTGAAAGGTCTGATAATTTTTTTAAGACTGTAGTAAGCAATTATGTCATTACTTGCAAATAGTTTGCACACTGTATAACAATAAATGCATCCAACCGCCATGTTTGTGCATCTAACTGTTGCGATCACCTGAATGCTTCTGATAAGAATCGCTTTTCAGGGTCTCCCTCTATAGAGCTGCCAGGTGCAACTTGGTGTAAGATAGGGGAATGCAGGGTAGACAGGTCACAATAAAGAGTCTGACCACGACCCATTGTAGAGAAACTGTGGAGAAACATGACCCATGCATTTTATACTTCTCATTCATGAGCAGACTCACAGGGATTGAACAAAATGCTAAATGTCCTGCTCCTACCCTTTCTCTCTTTATCAGTAGCAATCAAAACTCGTTTCAACCTTCCATCTACAAATCTTTCTTCTTTTACTTATGGTTTTTTAATTGATTGACTTGTTCTTCACTGGACGTAAAACTGTTAACTTGTCAATCATATAAGGGCACTTCGGTAGCCTGTGTAAAGCGCTAGCAAGATCCATACAGTTGTGTAGAGGTTTTCATACATCTGATACAGGACATATATAAAGCTAAATTACTTTCATCAAATGAAAATCATTTTCGATGTGTGCCTGCAATTTAACTTATTTCAACATTTTCTCATAGTTAGTCAATTTTATATTATTTTTAAATTGAAGGGTCAATCCGGAATGGACAGGCTAAAATCTGGAATGCAGAAACGGCCTCTATTTTTCGGAAACATTCCGGACAATCCTGAATGGTTGGCAACTATGAAACATGTAGATATAGTTTAACAAGGTAACAGTAAGAGACTGAATAAGTTATTTCATATCCAAGTACAAAGAAATGTTGGAAGTTTTTGTGTCGCATGCACACGTGGTGTGGGGTGACATATAGGGATACCTTTAGTCGTCTTGTCTGCTAATAGTCACCTTTTCTGTCAATTTTAAATATATTGTTATAATTGCTTATATATCAAAAGTACTTATTTTAAATATACTTACAGTTTCAGAATAGTAGAAATTACTGATTGTGATCCCCAGTGATGTGGTCGGTGGACTACGGGAAAATGCAAAGTTGTAGGGAACTGTCTGGTGTGCTGTTCTCAACTTGTTTTTCTGAACAAAACTATTCAGGTGTGACATTGCTCTGAAACAAAGAACAGGTTTATTATTAACGGAAGTCCTTTACCTGGGACCTGCTATGTTTCTAATTTGTCCTGCTTACTAAGTTCTTATTTATATTATTGTAGCCACTAAGTGGTTGTGACCTCATAAATGTATTACCCTCTAGACTATCTCCAAAATCTTGTTAACATTCTAGGCTAGTTCTAATACAGGACTTTCTAGATATGAACTCTTGTATAATTGATGGCGGAAACGATCTCCTCGAATACCAGAAAGAAGGATAACTGGATTCATGATCTATTGAAATAAAACAACTTAAAAAATAAATCATTTATGAAATTGAAGGGTACTTATAATTTCTCCTACATGACAATTCTGGTACTAAAATTTAATTGACAAAAAACAATTAACCTGAAGTGCTACCAATAGATTAAATATAAGTCCCCCTTTGCTCAACAGTGTTAATTTATTAGTGATTCCCTCTCAAGGTATTGATGTATTGATTTTTTTTTATATATAATACAAAAAAAAAATTTCCAGAGTGAGTACAACTTAAAAATCCTGTTTTACCATGTAACACATGTGTTATTTTTAATTTCACTTTTGTCTTACCCATGGTAAAACATTCAAGTGACTCATAAGTTTGATAAAGCTGGAGAATAGATAACATTTACATATACCAGTAATGATACATACTTTGGTGTAAAATCTGGTCCTTTCTTTGCTTCTTTTGATCTACCAAATACCACTAAATACCCTGTAAATATACCAAACACAACTAAATACCCTACAAATATACCAAACACAACTAAATACCCTATAAATATACCAAACACTACTAAATACCCTACAAATATACCAAACACAACTAAATACCCTACAAATATACCAAACACAACTAAATACCCTATAAATATACCAAACACAACTAAATACCCTATAAATATACCAAACACAACTAAATACCCTATAAATATACCAAACACAACTAAATACCCTATTAATATACCAAACACAACTAAATACCCTATTAATATACCAAATACCACTAAATACCCTATAAATATACCAAACACAACTAAATACCCTATAAATATACCAAATACCACTAAATATCCTATAAATATATAAAATACATGTATTCACATATCAACTTTTAAAGCAAGCAGATTAAATCTGTTGGGGAATTTTATTCACCAGTCTTGAAATGTATAGGGAATATAGAGGACTTCTCTCAGGCATAAAAATTAAATGAAATTTTGAAATCCAAAATTTACAAGGCCAATTTTCACAATTCAGTTTCAGTTTGGCCTTTTCTGGTTTAAGGATAGTAATTAATGTCATGCCTATGTGACAGACCATAAAATGCAAGTTAATTATTGAAGAGAAGATAACAGAAAACATGTACAATGGCTGAAAATTACAATCACATGCCACAATCTACCAGTGAACAGTACAAGAAAAAACAAACTAGCTAATCCATGATTACAAAGTTCACCTTGTTATAGCACATTGTCAGAGTAACCTCATTTTTTCCTGGATGCTGACCAACCATCAGAGATGCATGTAAATGCAAGTTTACATGTTCCTAAAATGTATAGTGACCAAGATCTAAACTCTTCAATAAGTTTGGATGTAAGTCAATCAAGTGGAAATATAGGTGATTGTGACCTAATTTTGCCTGGATGCTGACCTACCATCAGAGATGCATGCATATGCAAGGTTACATGATCCTACCATGTATAGCAACTGAAATTTGAACTCAAATGTAAACTTGAATGTAAGTCATTCATGCAGAAAATATAGGTCAAAGTGACCCAATTTTGCCTGGATGCTGACCTACCATCAGAGATGCATGCATATGCAAGGTTACATGATTCTACCATGTATATAGACTGAGATCTGAACTCGGATGTAAACTTGAATGTAAGTTGTTCAAGCAGAAAATATTGGTCAAAGTGGCCTAATTTTGTCTGAATACTGACCTACCATCAAAGATGCATGCAAATGCAAGGTTACATGATCCTACCATGCATAGTGACTGAGATCTTAACTCGGAGGTAAACTTGAATTTAAGTCGCTCAAGTGGAAAGTATAGGTCAAAGTGACCTAATTTTGCCTGGATGCTGACCTACCATCAGAGAGGAATGCATATGCAAGATTAGATGATTCTACCATCTTTACTGACCGAGATCTGAACTCGGATGTAAACTTGAATGTAAGTCGTTCAAGCGGAAAATATAGGTCAAAGTGTCCTAATTTTGCCTAGATGCTGACCTACCATCAGAGATGCATGCATATGCAAGGTTACATGATCCTATCATGTATAGTGACTGAGATCTGAACTCGTATGTGACCTAATTTTGCCTGGATGCCAACCTACCATCAGAGATGCATGCATATGCATGGTTAGATGATCCTACCATGTATAGTGACTGAGATCTTAACTCAGACATAAACTTGAATGTAAGTCGTTCATGCGTAAGATATAGGTCAAAGAGGCCTAATTTTCTGGGAGGCTGTGAGTCAACCCAAGATGCACCTGAATGTAAATTTTGATGACCCTACCATACATAGTTGCCGAGATATGCACCCAAATGCAGACACAGACACGGACGTAGACGCGGACACTTGGGGTACTCCAATTGTCCCCTCAACTTCGTTGAGGTGAACTAATGAAAAGGCAAAAGATAAATGCAGACAATGATATGAACTTGGGATAGCATGACTTGATACCGGCACTAGCATGAGTTTGCAGTAGGGTTAAACATAGAAAGCAGGCACAGCCTGCAAAGCTCACCTCGTTGCACAGCATTGTCACAAATAAAACATGTAGGATAACAGGAATTGACTATAATTATTTTGCTTACAGATTTATTCATATGTAAAATTAATGTCTCGGACTGCATTCAAAGCATTCATTGCAGCTGTCATCCCAAAATGCATCATGCTTACTAATATGGTTAATGTGGGGCATGTCAGTAAGTGAGAATGAACTTTAACCATTCTACCTAACTAAGTCACTCATGCATAAAATATCGGTCAAAGACAGCAGCTGAATCATGCACTGTAGAAGTCATTCCAAAATGCATCATACATACAAATATGGTTGATGTGGGGCATATCAGTAAGCGGGAATTGACTTTCACCATTCTACCTAACCAAGTCACTCATTTGTAAAATGTAGGTCAGAGACAGCACCCGAAGCATGCATTGTTGTGGTCATCCAAAAATGTATCATACATACCAGTATGGTTGATGTGGGCCATGTCAGTAAGCTGGAATGGACTTTAACCATTCTACCTAACAAGTCGCTCATGCGTAAAATGTACGTCAGAGACAGCATCCAAAGCATGCATTGTTGTTGTCAACCCATAATGCATCATACATAACAGTATGGTTGAAGTGGGCCATGTCAGTAAGCGGGAATGGACTTAAACCATTCTACCTAACCAAGTCGCTAATGCGTAAAATGTAGGTCAGAGACAGCATCCGAAGCATGCGATGTTGTTGTCATCCCAAAATGCATCATACATACCAATATGGTTGACGTCGGGCATGTCAGTAAGCAGGAATGGACCTTAACCAATCTTCCTCTTACCGGAAGCGGACACCGGTGCCGACGCTAGGGGTATCACATAAGCCACCCTCACTTCGTGAGGTGAGCTAAAAAGGTTTATGGGTACCCAAACCTCCCATTTCTCTATCTCGTTTCACTACAGTATAATAAACATAAACAAATCCAATACAGGTAGACTATTAACTTAAGACCACCATCTTCAGGAGGAAAGAATAAGACAAAACATAATTCAGAAAGATGGTCCAAGGAGTGCTTGCTGCCAAAATTAAGTTTTATTTTTCACTGTTGTCACTTTTGTGATTAAGACTATTTGCCTTGACTATGAAAAATCTTCTACTTCTTTTTTGAGTAATATACATGTAAAACTTAATTCACTAGAATACTAAAATTACCAATTCAACGAATTTCAGGAAATACATACAGTGAATATAAAGTTGGGCAACCTTTAGATGACTTTTTATTGAGCAAAGAGCAGGGGTATATTTATGACCACTAGTTCAACTTTTTTAAATTATCATTTTATACTTGTCACTGAAAATCATTTGATTCAGGATAATTATCTAGTATGTAAAACAATTAAGGGAAAAAAATAACTCCCATATACTAAATAATTATTCACTCAGTAATTGAACTTGCAATACAGTTGAACTTCGATGGCTCGAACTGTGTAACTCCATCACCATGGTTACCTCGAAACCCCTTTTCTGGCCCCTTTGTTTGAATTTAAGCACAGTACGACCTCAATAGCTCAAACAACCTTCTGGCTCAAACTGTTTTCACCGGTCCCTTGGGTGTTCGAGCATTCAAAGTTTGACTGCATATATAGTACATGCATATCATAATTTTATAACTTGTAATATATACAGTACATGCATACTATCATTTGGTCTAACTTTTTTGCTCATACAAATAACAATTATCATCTAGAGCTGTCGCCGAATGGCAGCCACGTATACCCCCTGCTAATTGAACCCTGAATCAATATGGCAAGTGTAAATTTAAGTGTGTGTGGACATGATACAGTTGTGAACACAGTACAAATGTGGACACAATACAAGTATGGACAAAATGATATACCTCCCCCCTTTTTTCCTGAAAATATTAAAAGACAAATTATCTCCTGTTCAAAATTTCAGACAGCAACCATATTACTTCATGCACATCTTCAGGTGGTGTACTAAAATTGTGCAAAATCCAAGCAATGGTTTAGGAGAACATGAACTGACAAGGATCGCCCCCTCCCCCTTTATCCAGAAAATATTCAAAGACGAATTATCTCCCCTTAAAAATTTCAGACCGCAACCATATTTATTCATGCACATCTTCAGGTGATGTACTACAACTGTTTAACATTTCATCAACATCCAAACAGCCCTTAAGAAGAACATGCACTGACAAGGTTCGCCTCCCCCTTTTTCCAGAAAATATTCAAAGACAAATTATCTCCCCTTAAAAATTTTGGTCAGCAACCATATTACTTCATGCTCATTTTCAGATGGTGTACTACAACTGTGTAACATTTCATCAAAATCCAAGTAGCCGTTAGGAGAACATGCGCTGACAAGGTTCGCCTCCCCCCTTTTCCAGAAAATATTTAAAGACCAATTATCTCCCCTTAGAAATTTTGGGCAACAACCAAATTACTTCATGCACATCTTCAGATGGTGTACTACAACTGTGTAAAATTTCATCAAAATCCAAGTAGCTGTTTAGGAGAACATGCGCTGACAAGGTACATGGA